>VZTD01000880.1:814004-904160 GCA_013397725.1 Rhagologus leucostigma | reverse complement strand
TTCTTTCTTTCTTTCTTTCTTTCTTTCTTTCGACACTTCAGACTTTAAATAAATAACAATAGCAGACCACTTTCCTTGGCATTAACAAACTATTTTATCATATTTCAATTGCAAATCATTTTTTTAACTGGGAGTTGTAGTCATCTTAGCTTAGAATAAAGTGTGCCAAATAGAATTGCCAAATTAAGGACATCTTCAGATAAATTTGGCTTTATATGCTGTGCATAGATCTCTGTCCACTTTAGACCGTGCTTTTCAATGCTCTCTTTCCTGACAGTGTACATTAACTATGAATTGTATTTTCTCATTCCAGTCCTCACATTAGTTGTACAAATGACACTTTCATCTATCTTTTGACCAGCATGTGTCCTGACATCTTGCTAGGATGTGGGGCAGAGAGTGGCCTTAGTAGGGTAAAGGATGATAAAAAGTGAATCCTGATGAGGATGAAAATCCATGCCTTTCCAGCCATACAAAAACTACTTCATCTATCTGCCTTTGGACTACCGCATACTCCGCGGACAAACTGCAGGAAGCAGATAGAAGAGAGCAGCCTGGACTCTCGCCCAGGAAGGAAGAGATAGGAATTATTCCTGGGGCTTTCCCCTGGGCAGCACAGCTCCCCACCAACTTCAAAATAGGGGTGTGCCTTCAACATGATTAAAAGACTGGAAAAAGGATCAATCCAAGGAGACAAGAATCACTTTTATCTTGCTAATTTACAAGGGGAATTTCATATGCACCTTATCTATTGGCAGTCAAACAAAGCAGATGCATCATTCTTTAAGGCAGCCGAAAGTCAAAGACCTTTGTTGCCAAATGTCTGTCTAGCCATTTTTTAAAATTTCTTTGAAATCAGCTGGCACCAACAATTAGCACCCAACCACCCCCCAAACTTTGGATGAAGTGAGTGCCGGAAACCAAATCAGGATTCAAATATGGTAAATAACACCTCTCTCTCTGCACTGTGACTGGCTCGCTGCCCCTAGCAAGAAGGTCTGTGCACAGTTCAGTATCTTTGGGGGCCATTTCTGCTCTTCTTTAGTCTGCATAAATTCACTGAATAAGGCCATACACCCTCAGAACTAAAGTCAAGAACTGGGCTTTTGTGAGAACACCTGACTGGGATCTCTCTGTTACAGTGTGATGAATGGCTTGAAGGAGTATTCAGGTGTCTTAAAGCTACTCCACTCTGGCCTTTTCTCTGGCCTTTTTCTTGTCCATCCTCTTCTCTCAACTTCTGAGAGTGTCTCAGTGATCTTAAGGGATTCACAGCTAAAAACAGTGTTTAAACTCACCATTTACTCCACTTATTCTGAAGAACCATCTATGAAAATGTGTTTTGCTACCCAGTGATTATTTTTTTAAGGACAGTATTCTGAGCATGTTTCTTTGGTGGCATCAATCACAACTATCAAGTGAATTGAAAACATGTGCACTTCAGGCAGAGGAACGAAATGTTGTTTGTGATCAGTTCCACTTGGTTATAGCTCTATTCTGAGGAACTTCACAGTTTCTATAGAAGATGGTACCAAAGAAGAGATGTAATGAATCATTACCAAAAATGGTGACTGCTCTTCTCCCTTTCTTTCTCTGTCTTTTTATTTCTTTTTGGTTTTGGCTTTTTTTTTTTTTCTTCCTTTCTTTCCTACTCACCCACTCCCACCCCCACCCCAATTCTTTCCCAAGTGCTCTGATGCCAGAGGCTGGAAAGATTTTGCTTCCAAAGAGCAGCATGTGGCTCTGGAGTGACAGATTCCTGACTGCTGCTCCAAGGCATTGTTCACAGCAAACAGGGAGGCTCTGACCTCTCTGATCACACAGCTGAAAGAGGAGGAGAGCACACTACTCTTATAACTCTTACTCCTCTCTTTGTGTACAGTGCATCTAATGGGGACACACATTTATACTGTTCTCTTCCTTCAGAGAACAAGGCCTCGTCTTGAACTCTATATTCAGGCTCTTCACACTCTCACTGAAGTCTGTTGAAACCAATATCCTTCAGGAGACTCACTCCTCGTGTATTTCTCGATGCATAACAAAAGTATATCTTCCAATTCTAGTCAGACACATTTTACATTTTTTCTTTCCATATAAATTTTCTTTTTTGTTTTGGGCCACGGTACAGCCCTGGTGCTATTCTTTCCCTAACTACCTTTTGGAGTTTTGAAGACAGCGTAATTTTTCTTCTCTGGTGTCACAGTTAGAAGGAGGAGAAACAACTTTCAAACTCTCCTTTTCCTATGTACATCTGTTTGCAAATACGCTTTTTAAATAACCCTTTACATTATGATAGTTTTATCAGACAATTAAACTCATTTCCTACATAAAGCACAATGATAGTGATTAGACTCCCGGAATCTAGAAAGTCAGGGAAAAGCCTGCACCCTTTACAATAAAGCTGGAATTTCACTCAAGTTCCTTACCAGCCTTATAGTAACACCCTCCTCAATTTGCTACAAAATATGTTGGCATTTCCTATATGATTTCAATGGCTTTGAAATTTAATCCCTCCAGAAGAAGTTTTAAACTGCTGCTATTATTCACAAATAGAAGCCCCTTAAAAAAATCTGAGCTTTAAGGAACTGCATAAAAAAAAAAAAAAAATTGAGGCTTGTAATATAAGATCTAATAAAATATTTGTAAAATTAATGCTTTGGGGAAATAATGGCAAAGATTTTTAAGACTTGAAAGTTTCATTTTTGCAGTGACTTTAAAGGAAATTTAACAGCAATGCTTACTTCATAAGAAAAATATATGTTTTCTGAAAGTTGAACACAGAGCATTTTCAGTGGAAAAGACTCGAGACTGTTTGGGAGGATGATGTGAGCTATAAATTAAAACAAGAAAAATCCAGCCCTGAAATGTTTGTGTTTATTTTGATGTTTCTTCTATTACAGATTTTTTTCTTCAGTTTTATTCACTTATTTATTTATCCTTTTAAAAAATGCTAAAGTGGTAACTTAGAATTCCCCTAAAAGTGAAACATGAGTAACAGAAGTTGGTGAAAAGATTCAGCTGCAGTTTATTTAATTTCTTATTATTTACAGCAACCAAGGTATCATAGTAATGATAAACAAGCTCATAGAAATTTTCCAGTAAATCTTCAATATCCAAAAATGGAAACAAAAAGAGAATAATTCAGAAGAACTACTGAAGAAATAATAACCATAAAAAAATAAAGCAAAAAGTGGGTTTTTTTTTAATTTTGTTTTTTTTTTTTAGAGGGGGTAGAGTTGTTTGTTTATTCGTTTGCTTGTTTGTTGTCTTTTTACTTTTAACTGTCTGCTCTCTGTTCTTTCTACCTATTTCTGCTGAAGAAATCCAGTTAATGCTGCTTGGGAAGGTCATGTAGCTGGACTTCCCAGAAGAAGACTAATAGAAATAGGAGAAACACAGCAAACTCCCCAAAGCCTGTGGTGGGAAGCTGCATTTCAGCCAGCCATCCCATTTCTCAGTTGCCACCTAAATTTCTGAATCCTACTAGCGTGATTGAGTGCTTCAGTAGCCCACAGTGTCTGCAGCCTGCACATAAAGAGAGCAAAGAGCTGTGAAAAAGTAGCATAGCTACTTTGTGAAGAATACAGCCCTAGTCTGGGAAATCTTCCTAAACAACATGGATCCAGGCTGTGTTTTCCACTCATCAGGACATTGGTACAAACTTCAGTGTGCTTGCTTACCAGGGAATTCCAGACAGCCTGAAGGAGTCTTAGCTCCTTATTGACAAGTGCAATCAGTCCTTTGTGAAGCAGGAAATGTTCCATACAGACATGAAATTTACCCAAGTTCTTTTAAAAACACCATCATCCAACGAAGGATGAAAACACGTATACTGGTTCTAACAAACTAACTTCGATTTTGTCTTTGTAGAGGAAATGCATAGATGCAATGTTCTGAGATCAAAAAAAACTTTCTTCCAGTAGAAGCTATTAATTACTCTGAGATTCAGGGCAGCTCCTGAAATTTGAACATCCTCCAAGGCTCAGAGTGAGGCTTTTCCCTTGAGTGGGAAGTGAGGAGATTCACAACTTCATTATCCTTTGGGCTTCTAATACATTTCACTGTGAGGTATTGTTGCTCTTCCTGAGAGGTGGTTTAAATTTTTCCTGGAGGGACACGTCAAGTGAGCTGTAAGTGTGGCATGCTCCGCATCCCACCGTCTGCTGACCAACCACCAGTTTGGACACAGCCTGATGATTCAGCCTACAGGGTCACAGATGCTCCAGTCATGGCCATGCCAGAAGCTGGTCTCTTGGGCTTGCTCTCTGCATATAGAGGCAAGACTGGTCTTCAGAGTATCTTCAAGAAACAGGAAAACTGAACCTATTATAACACCGGATGCATTACCTGAAAGTGATGAGATGTGATCTGTACCTCTAAATGCTCTCCCTATCTGTGTGTTCCTACCAAATAACTTCATTTGAGTTCCTTTGTTTCTGGACTCTCTGGGTGATTCCTCAATTCCAAGCAACTGTTCTTGCAGACAGAAATGTGACCCCTTTGCAGGGTGCAGAAAATGTGGGGTATTCTGGCATGAGCTGTTTCTTGTACTCTTATCCCATGGCTAGTCTCAGCCAACCTCTATTTGAGTATGTGAGCTTATCTTCTGTTACTAATTTATACCCAAGCCCCACAATGGAGCAGTGTAACTTTCAAAGATGAGAGCACTATGAATATTTGGCTTTCTGTCTGTCCACAGAAAGTAAATAATTAAAATGTCTAATTAGAAAGCTACATGAAAGTAATAGAGGAAGCATAAGTTGAAGGACCATCCGTTACAGGGAGACTGAAGGATTCTTGGAACTGCACTGACCATAAGCTCCTGTAAGCTGCAATTTCAGACACAGTTTTAAGTAAATTCCCTTTTCAGCTTCACTTGTCCCACATGAAAGAAATGCTAACATTAACACAGCAGACAAGAGCCCTTAAAATGAAGCAAGAAGAATTTTTTATTTAAGTGGAACATCATGGGGTTCATCAGAGTATTTAATAGTATTTTCCCTCCAGCTGTTTTTATTTATCTTTAAACTTCTAATAAAAGTTATGTTTTATTTCAAGAAGCAATCCATAATAAACTTTTCAGCTGATGGTAGTGGTTAGTGCCTGTGCCACCAACAGTGATGATTAATTCTTTGGAGAAGAAACGAAAATTACTCTTTGCTATGCAGTACCTATCAAAATGAATTTGAGTAGGGGCATTCGGGCCTTACCATCAATTTTCAAATTAGAGGAAACAATAATCTCATTCCATTGCTCTATGGTAATGCTGGGAACTTGAGACGGGGGTCAGTTTCTTACTGGAAGGCAAACTCAGAGCAATTCCTGGTCTTGCACATCATTGCTTTTATTCCATTGTAATGACATGACTCTCTGGGCTAGGTGCTGTCCAAGCATGGCAGGAGGGACAGCTCTTGTCCTGAGAACGCGTTGCACCGAGTCCTTACGGACACACAGATGCTTTTAACTCCAGGCATTGTCAATCAAACCCTTGAACTGAATGAGATGTTTTACATGTGCCAAACCAAGCATATGTCAAAATCTACATGGGATTTGTGCCATATAAGCATGGACCAAGGATGAAGACTTTAACTATTATTAGAACACAGTAAGTATACCAATTCTTTTCACTTTAAGTAGAGATGGCAAAAACAGCAAGGCTGCACATGAACTCCTCAGCTAAGACATGACTTCATTCAGGCCTGTAGCCACAAAACCAACTCCTTTTCTGACCCCACGTCTCTGTCTCTTGCCTTCAGTGCATTGTCTGTTATAGCATCCTGCCTACTCCCAAAGGTCTATCCCATGGCTTCATGGAAACTGTTCTTCCCAGTACTGAACTAATACAGATGGGTTTAGGCATTAATTATGCTTTTGTCCAGCTGCTGACAAGGAGGAGGAAACTATTGAGACAAGCTCAGTTAGAACTGGTGGCCTCTGAAGGTCACAGCACTGCCAGTGTCCCTTGAGACAAAGCAGAATATTTGACCTGGTCAACACTCTGGATGCTCATTTTGTGTGGGTCTTTCTGGCCAGAGTCTGAGCCTACTGTTTGGTACAGCAAAGCTGATCTTTGTCCACAAAGCTGAACCTTTTCTGTGTGGAGTTGCCTGCTAAAACTTAATTTCTATAGCAGACAGAATATGCTTCATTACTGACTGTTGTACATAATCTTGGAAGATGAAGGGCCTTCAAGATGTTTTTTTTCAGGAGAGATGCTGAGTTCGAAATTTTCACTTCACTGTGATCAGGACTGGGCCTACTGGCCTACCGTAAAAATATTTGTTCATCTATATTTGGACTTTCCATTGGAGCAGAAGGACAAACCAGATGACTGATCTCTTTCTACCTGGTCTTCCTTTACTTTCTTCTGGGCAGGCTCTCATATCCTCTTTATTACCAACTTGTGTCATACCCACTATCTGTGTATTTTACAATAGTGTTTTAAAGGAAAATACTATAGTATATAGTTTACCTATCTGCTTCTGGACAGATGAGTTTCTAAAGTCTATTGTTTTATATTTGCTGAACTTCCATCCACAAAAAGACTTCTGTGTATGTGTGTGTGTGCACATGTGTTACAAAAGGTGAGGTTAATGAGGAAGATAAGATGATGAACAGAGGCTCGTTTGGGTCTGTTTGCACTAGTTTTGTATGAAGTTCCCTTCTCTATACAAATGACAGCTGCACATTCTCCTCATGGAGAAACCCAGTCAGCCAGGGGCATGAAGTTGCCAAGAGCAGTCTGGGAACTGCTATTTCACTGATCTTTTAATAATATGATCCGAGGCTTTGTGAATAAAGGCCTTCAGACGAATGCAGAGTTCTGTGGGAAGCCAGTGGAGGGAGCAGAGGGATTAAAGGACTTGTTGGAAAGGTCTTCAGGAGTTTGTGTTTCTAAGTAAAATACGTAGCAAGAGTCAAAGTTTCCAAACTACTGAAACTTACTGCCCTTGTGTTTGTTAATGCTATTCAAAAATAATAGTGTTTCCTCCAAAGAAAAACAAACAAAAAATTTACACCAGAAAGCTATTTATTTCCAGAGAGCTAACATTCACAAGTAAGGTGAAATCATAACTCTTTTATCCTCAGTAGGAATATTGAAACAGAATCCAATAGGGACATGATTATGTCCTGGGCCATTCGGTCAATTGTACACTGGCCACAAGGCCAGGTATACCTGAGTTATTTTTCTGTGCCTCTCAGTCATATGCTTTGTAGATTTCACAGTTTCCAAAGGAAACTGTCACTTGCCTTTTTTTTTTCTCTGTCCACATCCATCTTACCAAAATTAGGCACCCCCAGAAACTTTGGTCTTCATCAGACTGTGGTCAAAAGCTAATTTAAAAGAATAAGCTCACACAAGATAGTTTAAATAAATGTTATTTGTATGGACTAGCTTCAACCTTGTGATCTGATCATATTGCCATAGACAGCCCACCATGCCTAGCTTTTGCATCTGTAATAACATTCACTGTTGTTGATACTTAAAGATAACACTGCACACAACAAAAGAATTATCACATTTTTGCAGGAAATACTTCACTGATTCACAGCCAGGTTTATGGTTCCTTTTATTTGTTTGTTTTGGCAGTTGTACCCCTTCAAAAATTTGCTTCTGTATTTTAAAATGCTAAAGAGTGTTCTTTTAATTAAATTGCTGTTTGTTGCACATGTTATACCATTCTTTACTTGCTTAAAAGCCGTGTGTTTGTATATGGGAACTTCCCTTTTGCACTGAGAATTTAACTATAGGGAAAGCATGGAGTTTAACTCAAGGTTTTTCCTAGGGTTTGGCTGTGCCTCGTTTTCTTATGTCTTCTTTCATATCTTCAGATTATCTAACTCCAATGAGCCAGGTTAATGCTCCATTAAGTTAAAGAAAAAAAAAGCTCTGTGCTTGCCTCATATTTTCTCAGTACCCAGGGAAACTTAAGCAAAAATTCATAGCTTGTATCAAGTGTTTCAACTTCCTCATAAATAGGAACCTCCACTAAAATATAAGAAAAATAACTTAAATTCTGGGGGGAGGACTTTAAGTTTCTTGGAATGATTTCTCTTGGGAAATCTCAGTGACTTGGACACCCCTTTTTCACCTCATTCCACACATGTCATCTGCAAGTGTAAGCTACAGCAACCTCGTGCTTTCTCTCATTTTTTGCCACTTGCTTCTTTGAGGTGAAGTTTAAGAATATCGTGGTAGAAAACTTGTTGAACAATGCGCACAAGTAATTTTTTTTTACTGTGAGAGTGCTCAGAGTTTGGAATGTGTTTTAAGAAGTCAGCATGAGTGTTAGGAACCTCAAAGGAATGATTTGTATTGATCGGTAAATCCAAACCAAGGTATCTCTGACAAACTGTAACTCAAAAGTAACTTAAAGGCATAACTTACTTTTTTCATAGTGTGTATCTCCAACACACTGTCTTCTCATTAAGCCTGAGATTTTTCGGATGAAAATAATGCTCCAAACAAAGTTAAAGACTGTACTTGAAATAAAGGGACACCAAGTAAGGGACTTGGTAGTGATTTTTACCGTGGACCATATTTATGGTTCCACATCCCTGTTATTGCATATTCCAACATATTGATTCTTCCATTGTTTCCATGGGAACATCCTGATGTCTATAATTACCAGAAAGGGTTCAACTAACATAAAACACAGTGGTAAATCTTTCCTTATGTACTCCCATTTCCATGCAAAAGTTATAGCCAAAATGCCAGTTATAGAATAATATAAATAACTGAAATGCTATTTACTTGCATAACTCGTTTGTTCAAAGAAATGAGTCTCTGCGAGTGCATTTTCCTCTGTTAATGCCTGAGCTTAATATTAATCAGAATGCTTAAATCAATTTGCTGATCGCAGCTAAGACTCACATAGACCTTATTCAACATGAGTTACACACACTGTTGGCATCTGGAGAAGTGCCTGCTTAAAGGAAACCTAACTTGAAAGCAATAAACAGAGATATTTTCTTTATTCTTTCCAGGAGACTTTAGTTTCTACCTTGAAGTTAAGTTTAAAGTAAATACACACTGAACAGGAGACAGAATAAAAGTTTTGCCTTCCCACTCTCTGGCTCACAAACAGAGTTTTAGTCTCTGAACTTTCATCTTTCTGAACTTTTTACACCAACAGTTTTTTGTTTGTTTAAACAATGTCCTTTTTTAGCATTTAAATCAAAGGCTATCTCCTTACATAGTGCAGATGATTTTAAAAATTACCCTTTTTTAAAATAGGATATGACAAACTGATAGAATAATCTCTAATCATCTATAGGAGAAACATGGCAGTACTACTTATGCCGGGTAAAATGTCAGTGAGACTACACCCAGAGTAAGACACAAGATAATTAAGTGATTTCAAGTCCTTGATAAGTAAGGAAGTCTGTATTAGTTAGGAAAAGAAAGAAAAAAATGCGATGCTGAATTCTCTGGTAACTAGAGGCAGACTGAAGCTGCAAACTTTGAATTCAGAGAGCTCGTTGGAGGGATATTTAAGGTTTTAGCATATGCCCACCTCAATTAAGAAATGAAAGATGGAAACCCACTGGTTTCTGGGGTTTTTTACCACTGAAGAGAAGATATTTTCTGTATAATACCATTACTTCCCACAATGCTACCAGTATGTAGCAAACATACTACATATGTCAAATGACCATTTGACTTAAGAAGGCAGAGGTCATCATTTTGATTTCTGGATTCTTTGAAGACATTTCTTGAAATAAAGACATAAATGTTTTTCAAACTTTCATAGATATTTTGCATTTTAATTGGATTTGTGAATACTCCTTGCTGGAATATCAAGCCTCTATTATTAATTTAGAAGTGTATCTTTAAGCACTGAGGTATGAACTCCAACCCTTCACAAAGAGGGAAAAGAATCCTGTGCATCTAATGTGAGGAATCGGGTATCTGAAGTTTCTCAGTGAAGTCATGGGGCTGGGATTTCATTCAGTACCTGATAACTGCACCGCTTCAGTTTCTCCTCCGCCAGGCTCTTGAATATCCAGCACTCAATCACCAAGATGACATTGCAAAATAAGTAAGTTCCCTCACAAGGGAGTAAAGAAAACTAGGTTAAAATATGTGCTGACATACAAGGTGCCATTCCAAACAACATCAATGGAGTTGTTTTTATTTACATCACCAGAGAGTTTGGAGTAATCTTCCTTGTGTTGTCACAAGCATGCTAAACAAGTCTGAAGATTGTTTAAAGACACCGTTTTAGCTTTGTTGATTACTCAATCTCTGCAGTCATTTATTGCTCCAATACTACAAAGTAAGAGAGATTATCTTTTAATTAGGTGATTTTTATCCTTGTAGCATCTTCAGTTGCACTAGATATTCATTAAGGTTTTTTTCTCTCCCTCTGAAACTTTCTTGAATCAGCTTTCATGTTTCTCCGCTCTTTTCCCTGGTGAGTTGTTGATCCAAGGACCAACGAATGTTAGTAATACATCTATTTATGGCCTAAACATTATGAATATTTTTAAATGTACTTCAGAAAATTATTTGTAGGCTATGCACTCAAAACTGCTTAATCCCTATAAATGCTTCGAATGAATAGTTGTGAAATTTGTCTATGTGTGGAGAAAACATTCTTTAAATTTTCTATTACTCTTTGTGTAAAACTTCTCGTGTACAAACATGAAACAGTATTACATGCAATTGTTAACAATTTTTTGAAATGAAGAGTTATACACATTCTTAGCAGGTTTGCCTGCCTACAGTGCAGTTCACAAAAAGGCCTTTAAGATGTTCAGGAATAATGGAATTTAATTATTCTATCTCTGTTTTGTCTATGAGGTGATATAAAGATTGACAAAAGTCTTTGAAATTAATATAAAGATTACTGCAAGTTATTGTGCAAGTATTTGGCCATGTTTTTAATGAATATGACCATTCTTCCTTGTATCAGTATTTGAAGTGTAGCATGCAACTCTTAATTGAATATAAACATTAACCCTTTCCTCTCATTACCAGTAGTAACAATAATAATTTGTAAGTAACAGCTGAAATAGAATGCAAATTGTCTATAATTCAATTCCAGATAATTAAGGATTGACTTTCAGTCTTAATTAAGGATTTATTTGAAATTTAAAATCAATACTGGACATAGTTTGCACCCCACAGGGCAACGCAGAAGAGATTTTGAAAGTTAAAACATTAATATCCAAAATCAACTGTACAATATTTCCTTCTGCTGCAAGCAAACAAGCAGACAGGAATTGTCACCATTAAGCATTTCAGAGGAGGTTCAACAAGATATCACTGCATTGATCCTGCCTGGAGACATGAGAAAAGTCTATCTGATCTTTGGAAGTCCTTCCCACACTTCCTTGCCAAGATTAGATTATTCAGTTCATAGCCATTGCTCTTATGGCAAAAGGCAGGTGCTTGGATTCTCCTATCTTAGATGACAAGTCCATGGCCAATTTACAGGACAGGGTACACATTTATGATGTAGATAATGGGATGTTGTTATTGTTATCAATATGTCTCATGGTGGGTGCAGATTTGTCATCCTAGGTGACAGAATTATTATGTTTGAGGACCCACATTAGCATCTCCTGCAAAAGAAGTTGCGGGGGAGGGCACTATTGAAAAGTCTATCCCAAAATGGTAAAAGTAGCATAAATGGGTAAGACCCTCAGGCTCTTGTTTCCAAGTGAGTGAGAAGTGGAAAGATTTTGACCCAGAATTCTTATATCTGACAACACATATTCTCTAAAATATAAGCAGCATTGGGAAGGCATTTCAATGACAAATGAAAGAATAGAAGTTGTGCATCCTCCTAAATTGCTTGAGATTTTCAATGAAAAAAACCCAAAAACCATCTCTGAGGTGCTGAAGAAAATCAATTAATGTCTGTAAGACAGGCTGCAATGGAGGGCAGAAATATCTGGGTGACAGAATAGTGTTTTGTGCCTGAGTAAGTAAACTTGTGCTTGGAGGCACAGAAATTCCCCAGTTCCCCTAGGGCACCAAAACCTTTGGAGCCGACATTGGATTTGTGGCAAAATCTGCAGATGGCTCTGCAGGAGGAATACATACAGCTGTGTACAGCTGGTTTATAGCTGCTTGGCTTTGTATTGGCAACCCAGTTAACTAGATGTCTTGTTGATGGTGGAGACACAAAAATAATATCCACAGATGCTAACACACTCCCTCTCAGTGGTCTCAGCACTTGAACTCATAGCAGTAAACTTGTTCCTTACCTTAACAAAGATTTGCTGTTAGTTTATGCTTTCTCTTCAAGTGGGGGAGGAGGAAAATTTGAAATAGGGTTGGTAAAAATCCTTAGTCCTAAAATATGCTTTGAATTAGATCTTTTTTCTTTTTCTTTTTTTTCCCTGTAAACACAGAAATAAGTCACCAATAATAAATTGGGATAACCTTATTCATAACTTCTCTCTGGCAGCTTCTAATATCAAGCATGAAAATATTCAGCTAGATAAAGTCCAAAATTAAAATGGAAGAATGTTGAATCTGGTCAAAATGATAAATTTCTGACCTATGGGAAAATAACAATATTTTAAATTTTATTACTATTCTTAACAAAAAAAATGAAAAAAAAGGCCTTTTAGAAACTTTTTTTAAAAGACATTTTTTTAATTTTGTAATTTTTTATATCAACACATGCCAAAAATAGTCATGCATAATCCGCTGACAGATTATAATATGGCATTGGTTAAAATGTTCTATTGCTTTTCATTTGTTCATTGTTTTTGTAACAAAATGCAAACTTGTAAATTTGGGATGATGCAGAATGTTTCAATCAGTACTAAGTAGCATCTGCCTTAAAGTCTAAAAATAATTTATTTAAGTGTTTTCTCATTTTGCAGAAAACCTAATCATGTTCATGTCACTTTGGGGGAAAAAGAAATGTCACTTGCCTTGAAACCTCTTTTTCTAACAAAATGTTCTGTATTAAATTTTGCTATATAGATCTGGTCAGCATAATTCTATAACTGATTGAACAAATGGTTGTAAAAAAGACTGCCAAGTTTATAATCCAGTATCACTTGTTTCTGGAGAGCCCCAGTCTCTTTGGTCACTTTTAATTCAGATATTCCAGATCACTGACAAATGACTTTACAATGTAACGTCTTTAAACAGAGTTCTTAAACCAAAAATTTTTTCAGTCCATGGGAACCTCTCCCCTGATGGTAACAGATGTTAAGTCTGGTCATTAGTAGAGGGTAAGCATGGCAAAACACTTTCATAAGTTGATTTTACTGAAGGTAGATAAAGGAGCAGTGACTCCCATAACACCTGCTAATTCATACTAGAAAACAACCTGATTTTTGAGAGTTAAAAAAACATCTCTTGTTGCCAAACCATGAATCTTCTGCAAAGCCTATTGGGACTGTAGAAATTTTACTGGTGATTCAATGAAAGCAGGATCATTGGAACTCCTCTGCAATGTCATGTGGCTAATCAGAGTTCTGTGGAACAGGTTTTCAAAAAGGGGGTAGTTCTGTCTCAGATCAACTTCTCCCTGTTTAGACATGTGCAGAGATCATTGCTCAGGAAATTACATTTAACTGTAAGAGTGTGCAAGCATGTGTGTGTGTGCGTGTACATGTGTTAATAGAGAGAGATGCACATGAACACTTCAAAAAAAATTGCTGGTGATAAAGGATGATTGGATATAGTATATGCAATAAAATTAAAATGCACAAAGATAATTTCTCAGGAAAACAGACTAAATTTAACAATTTGTTTCTGAATAATTTATTTTTCAGTTTTAAGTCTTTAGAGTTATGGTCTATTTATAATTGGAACCAGAGTCTGCATGTATTTTAAATACAAAGAGAGGTTCCAACAGTCAAGTTATTATATTACTTGAGAGTTTAATTAATAACACACTAATTGTAGAAGCCAACATCAAGAGCCACATCATATTGTTTCCATTAAATTTTTAAACTATTTGAAGTGATTTAGTAATTAAAAAAAATTAATATCTCAGTAAAGTGTTATCTTCTCATAAGGACATCGTTTACTCTGAGTTCTTTCACTTTGCAGACTATAGGATTCTTCACCAGGTTCTCCACTGCAGTGTGCTTTTAGATGTGAACAGTAGTGCATATTCTCACAGTTATGCAGAAAGAAAAGAAACTCAGTCTTTTTTCGGAGTTAGCTGAGGTCCCCCAGAACATAAATATTTAGTTCAATTGGGTTTGCATGGCCAGGTTTTTGGTAGCAGGGGGACTACAAGAGCGTCTTTTGTGAGAAGCTGCTGGAAGCTTCCCCCATGTCCAGCAGAACCAATGCCAGCTGGCTCCAGGACAGACCTGCTGCTGGCCAGGACTGGGCCTGTCACAAATGGTGGTAACACCTCTGTGATAACGTATTTAAGAAGAAAGAAAAAAGTTATTGAGCAGATATAATTGTGACCAGACAACACCAGAGTGAGAATATGTGAGAGGAACAACTCTGCAGACACCAAGGTCATTGGAGAAGGAATAGGAGGAAGGGCTCGAGACATGGCAGTGGGCTTCCCCTGCACCCCATGGTGCAGACTGTGGTGAGGCAGCTGTGCCCCTGCAGCCCACAGAGGTCCGTGGTGATGCAGAGATTCACCTGCAGCCCTTCAGGAGACCCATGGTGGAGCAGGTATCCACCTGCTCCTCACTGAGAGGAGGCTGTGACCCTGTGGGAGGCCTGTGCTGGAGTAGGCTCCTGACAGGGACCCACAGACCCATGGAGAGAGGAGCCCACACTGGAGCAGGTTTCCTGGTAGGATTTCCGACCCTGTGAAGACCCACACCGGAGCAGCCTGTTCTTGAAGAATTGCACCCCATGGAAGAGTGACCCATGTTGCAGCAGTTTGTGGAGAACTGTCTCCCATGGGAGAGACCCCATGTTGAAAGAGGGGAAGGACTCCTCTCCCTGAGCAGCAGCAGAAACAACATGTGATGAACTGACCATAACCCCCATTCCCTGTCTCCCTGCACCTCTGGAGGGGAGGAGGTAGAGCTGGGAAGGAGGGAGGGGTGGGGAGAAGGTGTTTTTAAGGTCTTGCTTTATTTTTCATTATCCTGCTTTGATTTTGTTTGCAATAAATTAAATTAATATCTCTAATTTGAGTCTATTTTGCGCATGACAATATTTGGTGAGTGATCTCTCTCTTTCCTTATCTCAACTCATGCATCTCTCTTATATTTCGTCTCCCCTGTCCAGCTGTGGAGGGAAGTGATAGGGAGGCTTTGGTGAGTGTCTGGCATCCAGCCAGGGTCAACCCACTATAGTAGTGGTATGAAATCATTAAAAATATATATAAGTGAAAGTTAGAAAATTTCTGTAAGAATAAGAATAAACAGTGCCTCCTGAGAAAATGCATAGTCGGTTGAATGTGATTTAAAGACAACATATAAACTCACTCCTAAAATATTGATTTAGCATCATCCATGCATATTTGCACTAACAAAATATGCAGAAGTGTCAGAAGATGTTCAAGACAGTGTAAAATCACTAAGATGGGTCTCTTTTGCTGTTCTCACTAGTAAACCATAGCCTGATATACATCTGGGTGCTGGGACACATGGCAGGGATGGAGCAGGCTCTCCTTCTACCCACAGGCTGCTGCCTCCTTCAGGACCTGCTACTCTTCCACACAGCACCTCTGAGACCAGCAGCATCTACGGCCTGTTGGGCACTGGGCAGCGTGCAGGGCACATACCCCAGGGTACCTTCCCTGAACATCTTCTCTCCCCAGCTGCCTTGTTCTACCCAGTTCTGCACAAGTAGACTGGTGCTGCTGCCAGCACCCCTCCACTCCCCCCTCCTCAACAACCATATTGCATAACAGTAGGATTTTGCCCTGAGCTGTTGTGATGACTCCAGAATTTCCAGTCTTAGAAACTCTCTGTAAATTGATAAAATATTCCTCCCCTTCCCTCTACATTTCAAAATAAACATCCTACTAACTTAGTGCAGTCTTAGGGGTAATTAAAATGAATAAATACTATGGGAACCTGATAGTTTTGCAGTGCAAAATCAATACTAAAAATAATACATATATCTTATTACAGGTTGTGATACAACAGGAGCATGATATAAGGTTTAAAATTGCAGATATTATTGGAAAGATTGATATCATAACAATTTCTCATATCATATTAGAGAACAACAAATTTAATAATACAATGCATGCAAGCCCACTAATATGATTCAAAAATCTAGTAATATAAAATTTGGAAACCTACAAATTTGATAGGATGTGTCAGTAGTACTACAAAAATTAGCTGTAAATCTGCTGCAAGAAATGCTGACCTATTTTTAATTCCTAAAAAATTCTGCCCTTTATTTCACTATTTCCATAAGCATGTCATGTTATCAATTCATGAGAAAAGAGACCAAAAATGTGTGAATTACCAGTTTACAAATGGCTATGATTTTATTTTTTTCTTGATGGAACATCTACTCAAATTTAGGCTTTGTTTATCTAAATAATAAATGTCATTTGAAAACCAACTACATTTTGTTTGGCTTCTCCCCTTAGCAAATGATATTTCATCATTAAGTATTCCTTAAACCCATTCAGTTTCAAAATCTCCACTGTTCTTCAAAGGCCAGAAGAAAGCAACGTACTTTTGTAGTTTGTGTGCCAAAGTACTGTCTCACCAGCAGAGCAAACTGGATCCATGTCTCTCTTAATTTTTTTTTCATTCCCCCGTCAGTCAAAGGACACATTGGATAAGTCAAGGGCTTAAGTTGAAATTCTCATAATTTTGAAGGAGTTCAACTCAGATATTGGTTCCATAGAAGGTGTGGTTCATTAATAAACCAGAGATGCAAATGAACACAGGAAAAGGTCCCTGGAGAGGTTAAGAAAAGAGGGACTTGGTACAATGTTTGGTTTCTTGGGGGATATTATGTTCCTTTTTATTAGCTGTCTTCATCCTATTACCAAGGGAGGCCAAAGGTCCCAGCAATGATTTTGGGCCGAGGTTGGAAACTGTGAATGGTCTTGAAAGGCTTTTTACTCTGTAAGGTAGGTACACTTTTCCTGGGCGATTTAATAAATGTGGAGCCTTATTAAACCACACCTAATCTCTCTTTTCTCCTTCATAAAGAGGACAGTAGGTATCACGTTACCTCACAGCTGAAACCCGAACTCTTGTTGACTGGGTCATTGTGGCCTTCCACATCCTAGAGTCAAAGTCTGTTCATCATTGAGTATCATGGAATGCTGTACAAAAATATCACTGCTTGCCACATAGACTGGCATTGCTTCTGGTGGATGTTCAGGATCTCTTAACTAGGTCCGCTTCAGGCTGTCTGGGCATCCTTTACCTGAGGCAGAATTATCCTGGTTGTAATCCCAGGTTTAGATACCAAAGAAAGCCTTCAGGGTGCCAGCTGTACACTGGTGATCCAGACTCTTCTGTAGGGCCAGCAGACAAGAGGGACAAGGCACAGTGCATGGAGCAGACGGGCTGGTGAGACAGTGCAGTGACAGGCTCTGGGGAAGGGAAGAAGGCAAGAGGGATCTCTTGTAGTTTACCAAATGCCTCAGATGGGCCAGCCTTTCCCGAGTCTTATCCCTCAAGAGCAAAGATTTGGTTCAGGCAGGCTCTTCAAAAGTCTGGAGAGAAACAACACTCACTAGAAATCTCCTTGGAGAATGTTCTGGGCACAGAAATGAAACACATCGCTGAGAAAAATCTCATGTACAGTGGAGCAGAGAACAGCCATATGTGAAATGGAAGCAAATTAAAAATGGATATAATAAGGAGCTTGCTGTGCATCAGAATTAAAAAAAAAAATTAAAAAAAAGTTTGGAGGTTTCATTTTTCCATACCTAGTATGAATATTTTGTTATTCTTGTTTAGCTGAACTAGTATTTCAGGTGGTACAATGAAAGTGGATAACAAAGTTTGCCCCATTTTTTCCTCCAGTCCCTCTTTGACATGAATATAAAGAGATACAGTACATGACACTGAATACCGACAGAAAGAATGAAAGGTGAGATGTGGAGGTATCAGCTCCCATGGCAAGGAAAAGTCAGACAGAGCCAAGGCTTTGTAATTTTCAAGGAGAACTTCAATTCAGGAGCACGTAATGAGGGTGGTTATTTCTCTAGCCTAGGTTCAGTTAACAGAATCTATTATTTATCGGTTTTGCCAAGTTTGAATACAGATCTGAATTTCCATGCCCATGTTTTATATGCATGTATAGCTGTATACCTCTGCAGGGTTTCCAGTCTACTTTCAGAGATATGCAGGCCCAGTTATTCACTTTGAAATCATTTGCACATTAGCAGATCAGTTAATTCCTCTGTTTTCTGGTGATTCACATACTCGGTTTCTTGTTTTGATATTTGCAACCCTCAGTTATGCGAAAATGCCTTATGTATATTCCATCAGTGAATATGGCTTAAATATATTCAATCAGTATTCTTTTTGAATTGTATCTGACCTGCTTTTTGCTTTTAATAAGAAATAATAAGATTTCATTTACTTCACGGCCTGAAGTTTTTGTCTTCTCTCTTGGATTGCTTAGAACGTCTTGGAGGTTTTTATGAGAAATACAGTCTTCCACAAAAACTGTTCAGCTATCCAATAACATTATAAAACATGGTTTCAAGCTAACAAACCGCCCCCCGCCCCCTTATATATAAAGTTTATACTTCTTGGACGCCAATTTTATCTTCAATGCAAATTTTTCACATTAGCAGTATTTAAAGCTATGTTTAATGATACTGTTGATCCCACAGTTCAGCAGTTAAGGTGATGACGAATCACATAGAACTATGAAAACTGAGTGGATAACCATGGAAGAGAGCAAATTTACAGAAAAAGTTTGTATCTCAGTCCCAAAAGAAATAATTCGTAATGTTTTCTTTCCTCAGCTAAGAGCTGGCAATAATCACAATAGCACAATATCTTGTGCAGTATCTTGGCATAACNCAAAAGAAATAATTCGTAATGTTTTCTTTCCTCAGCTAAGAGCTGGCAATATCACAACTTGTGCAGTATCTTGGCATAAGTTGATGTCTTCATTTGAAAGAGGCTTGGGATTAATGGGCAAAAATAAGCTCCTATAATGTAATAAATTGTTGAAATCTTGTAGTGAGCCTTTTTCCCTTCATGTTCATGCTGAAGACCTTGGCAGACCAGCAGAGAAATGAGTGATGCATTCAAACTAGAGGAAACCTCTGTAGCAGATACAAATGTGAGTCCTGCAATTTCCACAATCATGCTAATAAATCAAAGGCATTTCTTATTGATGTTTTTACATAATGTATTGTTTATATTTTGGTGTGATACTCTTTCAAATAGCAAGTTCTTTTGGAATATGGTCCCTTTTCTCACTGTGTTTGTTCAGCACCAACCATAATTTATGAAATTAGCAAAAGCACAGGTTTAGGAAAGAACAGGAATACTCAGAGTATACTCAGTAAGACTGGGCCAGGATTTATTTTTGCGCCATTTTGTTTTAAGAAAGGATCAGGCCAGCAAGAGCACTGCTTTGGTCTGGCAGCACAATTGCATGGTTACGTATTCTTTAATGGAGATGTCCATTTCTATTACTACTCAATCACTTCAACAGCCTCTCACAGAAAAATCCAATATAACTGGGCAGAGAATGATAACTTGTCTATGGCATTTTGAAGCCAACCCAAAGGAATATACAACAGAGATAAAATGTTACATTGAAAATGTGTATGTTGGTTTTAAAATGTTTTAACAAGGCAACCCTTTTTATTAAGATCTATAGGAGTTGTGAGTTTTTTAAAATTATTTTTTAAAAACTCCTTTCTGTGGGATTATATTATATTTCACTACGATCTAACTGGCTTCAGTCCTGTTAAATACCATAGGGGCTTTGCCGTGAGGCTGCAGCAGTGAAGCAGTGAGTGTCTATCTCCTAAAATCATCTGAGGCTCCTGCCTAACAGGCCATTAAAAGGACAGACACACAGGGGCACACACAACTGCCACGCAGACCAGAGCCCCCGGCCCCCGCCTTCTCTTCCCAAAGACAGCGTGTGTGACCTCTCCAGCACACCCTGCTTCTCTGGCTCAGGGCGAGGAACCTGAGTCCTCTGCCAGCCCGGGCGGGCGCTGGAGCTGCTGTCGCTGCTGCCTGGCTGGGCAGCAGGCGAGCAAGGCTCCTTCAACGCCTCCCAAATCCTCCTTATGCCTGGGTTTTTTCTTACAGAGATTCAATCTCCTCAGTACCTCTGCCTCTGACAAAAACATTTGAAACATTTACCTTGTGCCTGCAGAATTCAAAGGCTATTTGCCTGAACAAGATTTCGGCTTTGTGGACAAGCTCAGTACTAAGCATGCTTTTTTAAAGAGCTTTATAAGAGTATCAGGCACTCTAACTTTCTGTAGCACCCTGCAGAAAATTCTCCAGACCTCAGGAACGTCTTTATTGATCTGAAGTAGGTTAATATATTATGTTTATTATTCTGTGTGTGTGTATGTATGTCGGTAACTGCATATAATATCACTTCAAGCATACCATCAATTCAAAGCAATTTACCTGGGAAATTTCTTTACAATCACAAGTATGGGTTTCTTTGAAACGGAACATTTCCAAACTGTCTTACCAAAAGTTCTATCATAAGGAAAAATATTTCATAAGGGAAAAAAAAGAGAGGGGATATTTTTTCAAAATTCAGAAGAAAAGCTAATTCTTAAAAAAAAAAAGGACTGAAATGTTTGATGAATTAAATTATTATTATTATTATTAGGGATAATCTGGTTTTGGCAAGCTCCACTTTAGATATAAAAACCTTTCAATTTTACACATCCCAATCAACAGCTTGAACATTTGTAACACTTGGTTTTTAAGCCACTTTCATTGTTCTTATGGGAGGATGGGAACAGGACATATGCTTTATTTTTCCTTGAAAAAGAGAGAGAGGGAAATATTTCCTTTTTGACCTCCAAATATGTTAAACATAATTCAGCATGATCTACAATTTCAGTCCAAAATAGTTGGATGCTTCAGGTCAGAAGGCAAAAGCTTTAACAGAACTGTGGGAATTCTGAACAAATGGTTCTCTTTGTAGCCCTTCATCCCCAGTGATCCCACTGAAAGGATACTCACTCACCCTCCCCAGATTGCCCGTAATTTAATCTATACTATCTGTATAAATGATAGAAAACTCACTCTATTAATGAATAATGCTTTAGTCAAATGTCACCCTTAAAATGTCCTAGCATTTCAGATTCTGAAATTCAACCAAAACAGAAGAAGACCCTCGGAACTGCAAGTACCAGTATCTCAAGTTTTAATTGATCCTTAATTTCAAAAGGTACAGAATTGAAAGGTAGATTATTTTTAAAATGTATCAGATTGGGTACTAGATACGTCTAACATCTTTCCTTTCTCTTTCTGTGGACTGATCAGGTTTTATCTTCTGCCTAAATATCAGCATTTGAGTATTGGGCTTTACTGCTAATCTGAATGCACCAGAATGGATAAGGGAGCTGTAACCTTTGCAGTAACTCTGCTTGATTTATCTCACCCTGGAACATGTCACAGGCAAGTGACTCACACAGAGCTTCTCAGTGCCCAGCTCCATCCACCCTTGCTTCCAATAAATATAGATCTTCTTTTTCCTAGAGCTTTGTAGTGCCTGTAGTGTCTGTGGTAGCTTTGCTCAGGCAGGTTAGCGGCATGAGAAATTTTACCCTGTATCACCATCAGGGTCAAGAGTTTAGAGGACAACTGCAGAATCAGGGTTGGAGCACAAGCTGGACACCCGGTCTGTTGTAAGGATATCTGTCTCCCTTCCTCAGCAGTTGGCGGAGTTTGGGGGCTATTCAGGTCTGTCAGCACAAGCTTAAACAAACGATGATGAAAATAAGCAGGGCGACACTGATTGTCGGCTTCTCCTTGTTGGAAATGACCTGTCTGTGCTCGCTGACAACTTGGCTGTGTTCTTGCACTTAGTCATGATACACAGGATCCCATGTTTGTGATTCCTTTGAGCATCTCAGACTTCTTGTACTTCCATTTTCTATTGCATTCCAGGAAGAAGTTGTGTAGTAAACTAAGCAGCTAATATTTTGTCAGACACTTCGCAATAAAAAGAAGAAATTTCAAGAATTTCGGGTTTGCTTTCCAATCCAGGTGAGCACTGAAGGTAAGTGACACTGTGGTTTCTCTTTTGTCTAATAAGGTTTGAGAAAGGATGCAAAGAAAATCTCTGTCCACTGCCAGCTGTCAGTTTTGACAGGACTTAGAGAAACTAAATATTTTTGAAGCTCTATCCTTATCAAATTTAGTTGAAATTAACCGTTCAATTCAAACCTGATGGGAAGAGCAAGGAAGGATGGGAAGTCGCCAATAAAAAGTCAGTTTTCAAAACTGTCAAATAGCATCAAAGTTTGCTGCTACATAAGACTGTTAAAAATATAAAAACCTGTTGTTTCTTCATAAATGTATCAGTGGCCAATGGTTGTGCTGCCCAGCACCACACTGGAGTTGACATATCACAAAGGAAGGAAATTTTAGGAGTTACTTTAGCAGCGCTAGAGGAGGGAGTAAACTGAACGTGAAATCTCTGTGGTGTATCTCATAGCCCTGCTTCATGACACTGCAATACTGGGTGCTCTCTGTCCAGAGAATGTGTACACAAGATAGGGGCACTCTTACACAGGCAAGAAAATACACCTGCATTGGCAAATGGTACCTTTACATCCTTTGTAGAAAAGGTGTAGTATGTAAATGATACCTTTATATCCTTTGTAGAAAAGGTGTAGCATGCATCTATAATTTCAAGAAGTGAAATTATAGTTTATGGATCTTTTGTAGGTACTTCATCAGAGTCATACTCTAAATTTTCAAAAAATCAATTTTTTTTCAAGACAATATCTTGCTTTTAGCATTGACCACAAATATGTGTTGATCTTTAACAGTGACATTTTATCCAAAGGAGACAGATGTGGATATCAACCAGAAGCTAACATAGTACTATACTTCTGAGTCTTTTTTTTAATTATTATTTTTTAAAAGGACAATTTACCAGAGAGTGCCCCAAGTTTCCCTGTTGCACCATTTTTCATAAAGCCAAGTTTCCCAATGGGTGCGTTAATCATGTGTTTTACACGCTGTCATATCACATAACATTTTGAGTTTGACTTAACCTGGTGTGATATGTCACAATCCTACAGTATGTATGCCCCAGGGAACTTTAAATCATTTTGCTGAAAAAACACAATTAAGACCCACAGTGAATTGAGTTTTCATTAAAACTGTGCATGCACACAAACCCACATATTTTTCTCTAGGAATCAGCACATATTGTCTGTGAAAATATTGGTATCCCATAAAGCCTTTAGAATTTCCAAAGAAAATTAAAAATAATATTTTCCAATTGCTAGATTGTCTAATAAAATTACTTGTGTGTAGTGCTATTTAATACCTGCAACTATTCTTCCCATATGTAGGAGTTACACTGATTTTTTTGTACAGCTGCAAAATAATATTAGAAGTGGCACTGGAATATCTATTTAGATTGGTTTATCATGCCCTGATATTCTGAACATGGTCTACTCGAGGGACACCTATGGGCAAACACTTAAAAAAAAAAACCTGCAAATTAGGAAGGCTTTGAGAAGAATGAAGGAAGTAGTTATAATAAACAGCATCTTTCAATTCCTATTTTCCAAAATGTATCTTTTACACCTATTTTTCAGTTGACCAGAAAGTGCTTCACTATGGTTTTGTGCAGTCAGACTTCAATGGCCTGATACTGGCGTGTGGGTTGTTTGATTGACCTTCATGGCTTGCTTTGGCCTCTGTCCAAAATGAATGTGTTTTCTCCCAAAACTATTTGAAAATCATCTGCAGATCTGAACTCTTTATTCAATATATAAATTGGGCAACAATAGTATGTCATTAAAGGAATCTGATAATGACAAACATTAATGCCTATTTTACAAGGTAGTCACAAATTGCTTTTTTATATTATTTATTCAGCTGTGGTTTGGATCTCTAATAATGCTTCTCACATTTTTATTTTCTATCATATGTTTTTGATGTGTGAGTGGCAATATACTTAAATGGGGTTAAGAGCTTTTCATTGCCTGTGGAAAGTGTAGTTTTAAACACAAGGTGCTACTCTAAGCAGGAAGAAACAGATCTTTGTGTCCAAATTCATTTCACTGGAGTACTCACTTTTTTATATGAAATGGGATGTATGATGATGTGCAATAATGAAAAAAAGACTAACAAGACAACATACTGCCTAAGCATGTGGCCAGGTTTAACAGTACGTATTTTGACACACATGTAAATAGAGGCAGAAGAAAACAAACATGTCTTTTTCACTGTATATGATAGATAGATAAATTCTAAGGGGAAATGACACATTTTGTTATTCATTAACATCCAGTGATCCTTTCACGCAACACCCTGCAGGCTGAATGCAGTGACAGCATAAAAAGGTATACACCCACCAGTACTCGGCATCAGGCATCAAGCAGTTTGCTGGAAAAGATCTGGCATATATTCCTTGATAATATGTCTCATAGGTTTGTTGGATGACAGTACACTGAAGTGTCTGACCAGTAAATGACATACCAAAATGCTGACATTTAACCGTGTGTGCCTGTTGCCAGTCACAAAAGTTTTCCCCAACTTCTATTCATTTTCTGCTTGGAATGGTTGGAGTCCATGCTGACAACAAGCTGAGACTAAGCAAAATGTACATATGTTTCATATATGTTATGAAAGACTAAAATACAAATTTGCAAGGTAAGTGTGGAGCAGAGAATTGCATTACACTCTTACAAATGAGATTAGACCTTATTGAAAAATATAGACATAACAACTGCTCTTTATTTGATATATAAAAAATATAAATATAAAATAATGAAACCTCAATTGTAGAACCAGACAGCTGCCTCCAAACAAAACATCTTGTTTGTGCAATGAAAAGGTACAGGAGGGTGAAATGTCTTTGCCACGTTCCTTTGTAAGAGTTTGTGTCCTTGGCTCCAAAAAAACAGATGTGCATAAATTAAAAAAAAGAGAGAAGTACTAATTGCATGTGCATGCAAAAGTTGCTATAATGGAGCTTTCAGATCACATTTTAGCCAAAAAGTTCTCTAGGAATGAAGAAGCTTTTCTATCATCATATTTTCAGGGAATTAGGACGTCATGCGGTCCTTGTAATTAAACAGGTAAGGAAACCTTTGATAAAGAAGTTAAAAATAATCGAAAAATAAAAAAGAAAACATAGACTAGTATATAAAGTTTTATACCATAGTGTTAAGGCAAGTGCTCTTATTTAACCCTTCCCAAAGTGTGGACATAATTCTTAATATCTGAGAATCATTTTTGCAGAATGTTATTAATGAAAATATCTTCATGAAGTGTGTATGGAAGGAGGCAGAGTTGGCAAAGCACAATACCTGTAAGGAAGGATATTAGGATGGTAACAGATGAAATTGGATGGGAAAGACCTACAGTGAGCCTTGCAAGGGAACATAGAGAACTGAACTTGAGATCCATCATATCTATAAACCACTAGTATATTAATTGTTTCTTCATGAAAATATGTCATGCGGTTACACCCAAATTTTTCTGGATGTAACTTTCTAGAAAGTCAGAAAAGGCACTAGCTCACATCTGAACTGGTGGCTAGTCTCTGGGGTTTGTAACGAGAGGGATTTATAAGGATAATGAAAAAATATCACTATGTTTTTGCAAAAAAAATTAAACCTTTCTTATACAGTGCTCTCAAATTTCTTTCAGGTTTACTACTAGCAGGTATTTCATTTCTGTGCCATTTGTGATCAAAATGCTCAGTGCTACCCTTTATTTTTGTTTACTCACTATTCTAAGTGCCATTGACTGAAAACTGACTTTGGAACTGACATTGACTTGGTATGCAGAAGCACCTACTACATTCATGTGCAAACCTGTAAAGAAGCCTTTTGTAAATGCAAGAGAAATTTGGCTTTGTGTACTGCATGGCACAGACAGGCACTTTGAGCTAAAAACCTCAGCTTGTCACAGTGCAGCCTGACTCTGAAATGGCTGTCCTAAAAGTTTACCTGAATGGCCTATTTTCAGGCAAACTTCTTTTCCTTCTTGCCTCTAGTATATAGATACCTCTACCTGTAGGAAATGACATTCTGCTTAACACTTCAATAGTGAAGTGCCCTGCCCTTTCAGAGCCATGCTTTCTGGCCAAAATTTGCTTTCCCTTACATGTTACATGCAAAAGGACATTGGAAGGGATTGATGAGCCCAACCGTTGTCAGTCACAAGTGACATCATTTGGGAGTAATATTTAGAAGATTAGTAACATCTGCTTTTTTAAATATGGTTAGTAGCAACCCCTCCAGCCTACTTCAACCATATGGGATGCTTTGTATGCACAGATAGGCACTGTACACTGAAAAAGCTATGCTGGAGAAGAAATGCTTCCTTCAAATAACACAGATGAAAAAATGAAATGAAATGTGTCTTTCTTATTCGGTCAGAAAAAGCAAATGCAAAACCATAATGCTCAAAAAAGTTTATTTTAAAAATTAAAACCTTTACCTTATGACTACTATTAATAAATTTTATTATTACTGAAGTGTTTCTATTTTGTGTAAAAAGCCTTATTGCTCAACGAGACCATCACAGTAAGAAAAAGAAATTCTAATTTTAAGCACAGCATTCTGGTGATTTGCATCTTGGTTATCAGCAAGCTATTGTTTATAATTGTGAAGGAAAAAGCCTAACTAAATGCTTCAGAAATCCAGAAGCTTTAGCCATCAAAACCCCTCGGCACCCCATTCTGTTCTCACTTCTTGGAGTGCAAGCTCCCTGTAATTCCACTGTTTCTCAAAAGAAAGAAAAAAAGGTGTTTACCCCTTTGGGACATTGGAAACAGAATGAAATCCCAGCTCTTTAAAATGATAAAGCAAAAGATGGCTTTCATATATTTATTCTGGGAAGAGGTATTTGTTAAAAAAAAAAGTTTAAGAAAATTGGTGGGCTCTTGGTGGGCTATAAACTAGGAGTAAGAGGAGGAAGGAAAGCAGAATGTTTGTTCTTTTAGAAATGCTTTTTATAAATGTTTCTTTCCCACTTCAGCAATTTGAAGAGATAGTAACAAAAGAACATGAACACAGTTTCCTCTCGTGTGTGGAATATGGGTTCCCTCCTTCCACAGCTCAGAGCAGAAGGTTTAGGGTTTCCAAATGAGCCTCAAAATCTGTAACTCAGTTGCTTTCATTGCAGCATGAGTTTTCACATTAGCTGTCTTGCTTCTTTTCTTATGTCTAGTCTGTACAGATTCCTGAACATTCTTGGCATAAGCTTATGAAAATGATCTTTTTTTTCTGCATTCGTGTCTAAACCAGTCATATCATATCTATTATACAGAACAGAGTATCTTGAAATTTTTCTTAAACTAGTTTTGAATATGGTCCCATGCACTCAGACCTAATCTATTCCATATCCCTAATTTCTTCTCCTGTATTTTACTACTAAGTTGTAACTAAAGAGTCTCCTTTGTTAATACTTATTACACTTTTGATAAATTGACAGCTATTATATCTGCTAAAAATGGGCACATTTCCAAAACATCTGGTCAGAAAAGGTCAGGACTGGCCTCTTCCTCTTCTTGCAAAAACAGTTGGGGCTGATGCAGTTGTAAGCATTAGGGTTCCCAGGGGAACGCTACTTTACCTAATGTACTGGCCGGATGGCACGCTTCACTTCCACAACACCTGCTTGCAGATTCCTCCCTGCCACTCAAACCCAAGCCAGCAGAGCATGGGAAATTGGGAACAGTGATAAAAGCACATACAGAATAACTTGGGAGAGGATGGCACAGTGAACAGGAATAGAGCACACTGAAAAGCGTAGACATACAATGAGACAAGAAAGAAAAATGTCCAGCATTGAAGAGGTAGATGTTGTCTAGCTAATTGTGGTAGACAATTATCCTTCCGTCCCACAAGAGCTACGTGTCGTATTGATTTCTCTTTTGCCTGTGATTACACCAGGGCACCACATCCTTTACCCACAAAGAACACTTTTCTCTTCCTAAGAAGTTTTTTAGTGTTTTCCCTTGCTATTTCATCAGATTGGAACATATAGTTTTTAAACCTTAGGGAGACTTGAGAAAGGTCAGGCAGTTTTGGATTCAGGGTGTCAGCATCTAGCCTAGAAATGCAAATAATCACCTTTGCAGACCACTAGCTCTGCCTATTTGAGGTGGTGACATTGCTTGCAGAAACATTCATTTGTTGTAGAGTGGCAGCTCTCAGCTTCCTCTCTCAGGTAACTTGATCTGATGGGTAGAGAAAGTGGTCAAATGGCAATAGTCCTCCCTCTTTACTGCACAGGAAAAAAAGCTGATCAACTATGAAGGAGAATTAGTCCCACACCAACTTATTCTCTAAAACATCTGTGGGGTAGAGAGCTTGTAATTGGCATTTCTTGTTGGGCAGGAAGAAAAATGGTATAGAGCGACCTGTATGTTTCTGCTAGACCACTATCACTCATTACTATCTGTATTTTTACTAACCCGTGGACTCCTCGTGAGCAGAGAAACACATTGTGAACATCATCAGAGTGAGGTGTAATTTTTGAATTCTTTGACTTCAGATGGTTTTGGGAAGTACGAAGTATTTTTAAATGTTGGGCTTTTTAAATTTTATTTTTATTTATTTTTATTTTTGTTTTCCTTATCAGGACTCCAGGGTAATTGAGTCATTTTCATTGCCAAAAGAAAGATAACATTAAAAGCTCATTTCAAATTCTTTCTTACAGGGTAAAATTGATTGTTGTGGAACAGAAGTAATGGCACAGGGTGAGAACAGATATAGCTGTATTATGACTAGGACACACTGTTTTGTGTCCTCCTTTCATTGTCTCTGAGGAACAGAATTTGTCCCTTGCTATTCTGCTAAGCTCCTCTTTGCATGCCATTACCTAAAAAGGCAGACTGGGAGAAGGGCTCCAATGTTGTATAAACAGGAGGAAACTGGGATCTACTTGTGGCAGGTCAATAGATGGTGGTGTGAGGTTGTGTGGCTGATTCCTATTCTTGTTCAGGGGATGACACAGTGTATTGGTTTTGCACTGCCTGGTTTTTGGTAGCAGGGTGGCCACAGAGTTTGATTCCACTTATGGTGTTTCAAATAAGGATTCAGACGGAGTGAAAAGATTTTTAGCAACTTAAATTGACAATGCATTGTGAGGGGGTTTATTTACCATCTCTTTAATTTCCAGTCCTGGGTTGAGTGGATCAGTATGCAGTTACTGGTACTGCAGTAGGTTTCCTGCATTCTGCTCTTGGCCTTTACGCTCACCTTCAGATATGCTGTACATCAGGAGTTGCTAGCTGACATCTTCACTGGAACAACCAAGGCAGGCAGTGAGCCTTTTATCTCCATTAAATTTCATTCAGCAGACTGGTGTTTGTGTCTCATTATTTCTTATTTTCATGTAAAAGTTGTAGTTGTCTGAGTAACTTTCGGCAGACTACCGGTGAAGAAAGGTCTCCTCAGATTATTCCCTCCATGAAGATAAAGGTGTTATCTATGAGAGATAAATGTGGACTCTGGATTGAAGGAATATTTAAGCACTCTCACAAATACTAAATAAGCCTCATCTGTTTCTCTAGAGCAAAGTAGATACATATACATACTAATTCATAAAATCTAGGTCCAAACTAAAATTCATTCTTCTCTCACGTTTGTGAATACTAAAAATAAACAGGATCAAGTCACACTGCCAAGGTCTGGATTGAGTTTTTCAGAGTTTGGATTTTAGATTCATATCTTTAAGTTGTATCCCACTTACACCAATCACAAGAATTGTTGAGCTGCAGGACATGAAGAGACATCATTCCTTGTAAGTGAATGAAAGAAATTCTACCTGACAGAATTTAAAAGAGCTGTTACAAAAAAACTCATTTTTGGCCTTTTCAGATATTACTTATGAAATATATGGATCAACATGAATCAACTGCTATTCAACAATCCCATGCATTCTTCTGATAAAATACAAGATATTATTAATGGTATCAAATCCAATACCTCTTAATGAAGCTTAGTTCTGGAACTACATACATTACTAAAGACCCTTATGACTCTACTGTTAATTGCTTTATAAACCTATTGCCCATTCAGAATTAAAGCAATTTCATAAAAGACAAATAAGGGTATAAATTAAATATTAGGAGGTCTGAATAGGAAATAACTATTTATGCAGAACAGCTTTTGTTCTCTGTTCAATTATGGTTGCTTAATTTTGTCAGCACTTTCTGGTGGCACTTTGATTTACTGCTTTTGAAGTCAACAGCACCACCTTTACAGTATAACATTGAGGTCTGTAAACTGTTAGGCCCAGAGAGATTGGGCAGTTTATTTTCCACATACCCCTGACGTGCCAACCATGTGCATCAGAATGACATAAACACTGAGCACCCACGGACTTATAACAGTGTCAAACCTTGTCTTTTGCCAGCTAGCACAGCTAGCATTATGTTTTTTACAGAGCAAATGTCCACATGAAAAAGAGTCTGGCCCCAATTTGCTTCCATTTCTACCCTTCTTTACAGTATTTATGTTAATTGGCTTTCCTGGAGATGATCCAAGTCACTCTTTGTGATGTTCTACATCTCACTTGGGTTATGGATTTAGTTTGACAAAGAATTCTATATTTAAAAAAAAAACCAGAAACAAAAATTCAAAAAAAAAAAACCTGCAAAGAGAGAATGGGCAGAGACCAAACCTACAGGCAAATGTAAGACTTATCAAGGAGTATGTTAGTGTATGAACATCTAGAGGGTCAGCTGCTCTACAGTAAGTGCTTGCACTCGTGCTGATACCCCAGTGTAATGCTACCAGACGTGTGCTGGAGAATAAGTGGACAGATGCTTGTGACTCTTGTGATGCAAGTTCTCCCCCTACCTTACCTCATGAAAATGTGTCAAGAGCAAATAAAACAACAGAAGGGGAAATTTCCCCTAAATTCTGCTGCAGAGACTCCACACAGCCAGTGCTCATCCAAGATTTCTCATTATGCAAGTCAGTTTGCTAGTAAGGAAGCTAGAAAGACCCTCAGACTCACAGAAAGCTGAGGTGCTGGGCGGCTTTTTTATAATTGTGTGAGTCCTGTCACTTTGATGAACAGCTTGTAATCTTTGTAGTATATATCTGATAGCTATTTAGTGGTAAGTGAAGTTGAATATAAAGCCACATCTGTGCTGACATTAAAAAAAAATTACCAAATAGACACAAAAAGATGGAAAATTTTAAATAAGGTTTTAAAAAGCCAGTGTAAAGAAATCAAAATAGGTGTAATACATTTAGTCCATTACAAACTTTGTGGTACTTTTTTGCTTTTTAATTTTGTTTTCTCTCCAGACACCTGCCTCTCTTATAAGCAGACTGTCTTCTAAAATACCCCCTATTTTCTTTTTTCACATCCAAATTCTTTTCATCAGTATCTAATAGATTTCAAGCCAGAGGTCCAAAAAAAAAAAAGATATTTTTAAATACGGATGAAATTGCAACTAAAAAATATCTTCCAAAAAGGACACTTCCCTCAAAACATGTTTTTCTCTTGACTCTGCCTTCAAAAACCAAAATAAGACCCAGAAAGTTTGCAAGTCTTTGATAGTGTTCAAGTAAAAATCTGAAAATTAGGCCCTTTTCAGGTTCACTTCTGTGCTCGAAGAAACCTGCCGTAACTAAATGTAAATCCAGTTGCATTACTACTTTCTCCTCCTCTAAATGTCACCTGCTAATGTTCTGTGGTATCTAAGTCAGGCAGTTTGTGAATTAATTATGAGGGGGTGTGTATTTTCTTTTTCTGAAGAACAGTGAAATGAACATTTCTCACTTCAACTCTGCCAGTGTCATTGCGTGCACATTCTTCATTCCTTTCCAATCAGATTGGAGCCTTGTTAGAATTGTCTAAGTCCAGATCTGCTATTCATTCAGCAACATAGTCTCTGGCCATGTACAGAACAAAATCACTGATCTTTCTGGATTTTTTTTTTAAATAATGTAATTTTAAGTGCTTTAGACACTAATTGCACAGCAATGGCAGCCATTGCTTAGCTGGATTGGCTTAAAAGCTTCATGCAAAATGCTGATTTGCAAATTAACTTGCCTTGGCAACCAGGAGAGATGTCAATTTGAAACTAAGTGGCAGTATATCATTTCACCTCAAAAGACCAGGGTTTGCTGAAAAGTGATACACACATTCTCATGATGAAGGATTTGTTATGCTATTGACCATTGACATAAGTAAGTAAGAAACCATTATCCTGAGGACAAAAATAAAAATAAATCAAAGCTCACTTTCCAGCTGTCTATAAGGAGAAGAACTTGCTATTGACGTAATTTCTGGCTAAAATTACTTAGACATGTGCCAGCTGCTTTGTCAAAAGCAAGGGTCTGCTTACTGAAGGCACTATGGCTACTTGTCTAGCCAGTGATAAAATCCAAAAGGAAGCCTTTTTAAAGGCTCTCCTTACCTTTAGGGACACCAAAAAATTTGACACTGACACATGCACAAATCTACACCCTGTTAATTCCTTTAAAGAAAAGCCTGTTTGCAAACATGATCTTTATATTGCACTTATGGGGTGTTGCATGAATTTAAGGTCAAAGATACACGAATAGCCCCACGAAACTGAGAGTTCGTGTTGGTTTGACTGAAACTGAATGACGTGATCATGATTTGGATGGGGCTGTGCAGTGAGTGACAAACTATTTGCATCACCATATATCGTCTCACAATGAAGCTATGGTGAAAAGGCTCTTTGTTCTGGGAACCCAGCCCAGACAGAGGAAATTGCGGGGAGAAGAGATGAAACTTCTCTTGCTTTGTCTGTCCTCAAAGCTTGTCAACTCTGAGGTTGCTGTGTGCAAGCTTTGGCTCCTATAAGGGAAGGGAGGTGGCTGACAGCGACGTGGAGATCAGACCAGTCTCCTTCCTTGTAGCATTTAGTTCCTGTATCTCCTCTCAATCCCTTTCTTCCAGAGCAAAGCAATATTGCAGCACGAACAACCATGCTTGGCCCTCCAGGATGATCAACAGAGCAACAGGATGGGTGGTGTGTTCCTGTGTGACTGGGAGTTCACAGGGATGTCCAGGCACATCTGTGGCCCTGGGAAACTGTGCAGGATGAATCCCACTGTAGGACTTCCCCCTGCAAACCTGAGAGGGGGCAGGAACCCACCCTCTCCTCGGGAGTGGTGGTCATGGAATACCCACGTTTGACAGAAGAAGTTTGTCTCAGCCCTTTCAACTCTGAAAGCTACATTCATAATTTTTCTGAATGGAAATATTTTGGAGAATGAGAAGGAGAAAAACAGACGTTTTGGTTTTGCTGACAACCCTGTGGTTTAACAGTGGCCTTGGACACAGAAAGCCCAGGATTATGTTCCTCCTCTTGCTAACTCTGAGTACTCGCATCTACAAATCAGTGGTGAAAATGAGTAATTTGTGATTCAGGTTGAGAAAAGACTTCAGTCTGAGTCTTTTGGTGTCCCTGGCTGTGTTACACAGACATACACTCACATGTGTGGGCATTTTCATCATTTTCTCCACAAAAAGAGACAAAAGCAAACCAAACAAAACTAGACACGAAGACATGAAGTCTTGAAAATTAATGTAGCATGGAATTATTGTCCTCCAGTCAGCTTTAAGTGTTAGTGCAACAATTGATGATTAGAATTCAAAAATTCATATCCCACAAGTATTCCTCAATTTTTGTTTATAATTTGTCATCCCAAAAGATCGTCCTTACAGTAAATTTATGTATCAGAGTGTTCATGGAAAGTAGAGCCCAAAGGGGATGTAAATCCAAAGTAAGTGAATTTGTTTAAATATTTAAATCAACATTTGTGTGATGTATTATTCCAGCTCCAGTCAGCATTTTGGAGTAAAGTGGGATGAAAAATAATTTTCAGAAGAAATTTTTAAAGATGGAAGTTAATTATAATTCAAATGCCTAAAGTGTACCATGTAAAGAATAATTCTTTTTTCTATTTTGAATTAGGAAATTTGTTAACATCTCTTACAAGGAAGTGTTTACATCATTAAAAAAATATGTTTAAAATTTAGTAACAAAACTCAGTAACAAAAATTTGAACATACAGTCAAACTTGAAAAGTATTTCTATGCTTTCAATTATTTTATTTTTTTTTAATGCAATGCAGCTAGTTCTATTTTGGACTTTTAATTTGTTAGAAAATATCAAATTAACTTGAGTCTTTTCCAAATATATTGAAACATGATACTAATTTAATGCAGTAAAAATTTAATTATAAACTCTGTGCAAATGCATTATAATAAAGTTTTTTTCATCCAGAAAGGAAAGTATGTGCGCTCTTGTAAGCAGACTAGCACCGTTGCTTAGTATCTCAATGTTGCCTTTCAGTTTTGAAAAAGAAAAGGAAATATTTTTAACCGTACTAAAAAGTCTGTGAAGTGGGTGGGGAATTTTGGGAGGGTGACTGTAAAACTCCATGCTCACCTCAAATGTATTTATGTACAGCTAAACAGTTTTTTGTTATGAATTCATTTTAGCCATGTTTGCTGCTTACCTGCTGTCAACGCAGCAGGAACCAAAGTCATCTATGTCTGCTGCAGTTATTTCAATTCTCTTCTTATTAAATATGTGTTTCAAATGACTGGCAGCACAGATTACATTCCCAGTAGACTCTTAGACTTTTGCTTAAATTCATGCAGATTGAGAGTTATCCTAAAATCAGCAAGACATTCTCATTATGTAAAGTTAAGCATATGTTCAAGTGTTTGTATTATCAAGGCTAATCCATAAAATTGAGAAGGAAATAGAATACACAAATATACAACATTTTTGTAGGAAGCTATAACTGTATAAACTTAAATGGAATGGGTAGTTTAAACATCAATCATGTATGTGTATGTATCATACATATTTGTATTAAATTGAACCAGCTCAGATTTTGAAATTGGCATCATCAGTGCTAAATACATGCCAGAAATAAATATATAACTCCTTTTTCTTCCCAAAAGTGGGTTGCAGTAATACCTGTTGCAAAGAAATGTGATTAACGTTGTTTGGGCCCTGTGGCATTATATTTTTTATTTATTTATTTCTGAGAGAATCCCTAATCCCTGCTTAATTTTATGAACTGTCAAAATGATTCTAAATATCTCTCTGGTTTGCATTTTCACCTCAGGACAGGAGTCCAGAGGTACAGATTTGTTGTACAACAGTGGACTTTAGGCAATTTTCATCTTTTAATGCCTACAGCATCCAAGGTTGAATTTGTAATAATCACCAGATTATCTCTAAAGGATCTTCCTGTTACACTTGCAAATAGTTCTGCAGGAAAATGCAAAAGACACAGAAGAAAAATAATTGATTAGATGCAGGAGATCATTTTGTCACATAATCCCAGATGGAAAAGAAAACAAATGTGGATTTCTTTTTTTTTTTTAATGACAGTTGAAAGATACTATGGGAAAGATACTTGCTATTCTAGTTAAGTCATATGCTCTGGTCTCAGTCCCCTGGTTAGATCTTAAAATGCTGTAAGAAAATGTGCAAAAATAACACTGTAGCTAGAATTTTATTTCAGAATGGGAATGGATTGTTCAAGTGGTGTGTACAACCACGAGAGCAAACAAAGTGATGTGCCTACACTGCTACTTATATGGCAGGTATAAGGAAAAAAAAGGTGGGGATATAAGTTAACTATAAGTGAGATTCTTAATATTTTTAAAAGAATATGAATATACTTCCATTCGGTGATATTTAAAGTGAGAAAGGGAAACAGAATATGGCAACAGCTTCCACATGGTAATTGTCTATATGAAAGTCAGGTGATGGGAACCATGAAGATTTAATAAATGTTGATAAATAATTTACATTTATTATTGGTATCATAAATGAGATCTAATTCAGGTATAATTTGTGGCCTGTGAAAATTTTCTGTAGTTTCTATTTTACTAAGAGATTGAACCTCATTTCTTTCTCAGAGCTGGGATGTGATTCTAATTTTGCCCACATTATAACAAATTCAATTGAATTCCACTTAAAGTATCAATTGAAATTCACACCAAAATAATTGATCAAATCAAGGAAGATGGACCGAAAAAATTTTTAGGGTCTGCTTTTAATTTGAAACGATATTTTTCTTTTATGCACTCACATAAATCTTAACATTTTAAAAGGTGAGGTATCTTTTGTTAGTCCAGGACAGAGGATGGATGGCACTTAGCCTGCTAGTACAGAAGTTTTAATATGTGAAAGTGGGACATGGGAAGACACACGTGTGTCATTAAGGGGACCAAGAAAGGATGGCTCTGTGGGCAGGTCAAGAGGCAAAAAGAGTTGATCAGAGTTTCTGTGTCTGGACACTCGGCATTTGAGGGCAAGTCAGTGTCTGTTGCAGAAGGGAATTGAGCTTTGAATTACATGGTTAAAGGATTAGTACGCAGGAATGAAAAAATAGAAAAAAATAAAGATGTATTTCCTATTTTTCCTACATCTAAGGGAGTCAAGTTTCAGATGGGGTAATAGAAAGTAATCCAGAGGAAAAATACCTGTCTGTTGCCCAGAAAATACAGCATTTATTATTGTAAAGTAGTATATCATACTGAAGTCACCCTGCATAGCCTGTCTCCTGAAGCACGTGTTGGGCAACGTGGAAGAAACTCGATCTGTTTCCTGTAGAGTTTTCTTGCTGCTTAGAAAGGCAGGCTGTCCCATTCACCTTCATCTGTACTTGAAGAGGAAAGAACACTTCTCTTCTCTGAGCTCCACCCAAAACAGCATGAAAGAGACCAAAACTTATGAATCTGGGGAATAATTAAAACAGATCCAGCAGTGGAAGTGTAGAACATGAAATCTTTCTGAAGCAGCACCTGTATCTACTCTCATCCTGCTGCTGAGGACAAAACATCATAAACTCAGGAAATTCTAGCCCTGATTTCTTGCAGAAGATTGAAATATATTTTTTTCACTTGTATGTAGTTAGCAATGTTAAAATGAAAGTCAAAAAAACCCCAAAAATACAAAAGCAAAAACCAAACCAGGATATTGAAACTGCATCTACTTTCTACTTGTATGTTTTGATGAATGTAGGAGAAAGCATTTGGGAAATATGAAATTGGGAAGCCAGGTGATGAAATTATCATCTTTGTCCAGATATATAGAGACATTAGGTAGTCATCAAATATTGATGATGCATTAAATGTATAAGACTAAGACAGAGAACTCCATTTGTTTGTTTTGTTTGGCCAACCTGTTAAGTAGAATAACTTATGAGAAATGTTAGAATCCATCCCTTCTACTCCTTTTGTTAACAGGTTAGCATTCAACCAATTCACATATCTAAGGCTTTATGTATTATTAATCAAAAGAGTTAAAAAGTCAATCCAATCTGGTTACATACAGTAGTTCTTGTGGTTTTCAAACCTTTAAATAATTTATGGTGTCATCACTTTCCCAGTGGATATCAGGCTAGTTGAATGTCTGGAATCAGAATCCCACTGGGAAAAAAAGAAACATAGTCAGAAAAAGTAGTAATTTTTTTTTTAATAATAGCAACTCCAGCCTATTGTATCATCACTATCAGTCTCTAGAGAGACCATTTCTCTGACAGAGAAGTTTTTCTTATATGAATCCTTTTGGGATCAAACAATCCTGCTGAATCTATACCTACATATTGTTCTAACTGGATAAGGGAGTGTGTGTGTGTTGAGCACACATGGAGGTTTGTTCTGTTTCTTTTGAAGTGGTAAGCCCCCACAGTTGATCATTGTAATCATGGCTATTTTTTTTTTAAGTATGTCTCAAATTAATTCAGCCATTTTTGATTATGTGAATACTGGGGAATCTACTTTTGAGCTTTTTAATCTTTCGAGGTATTCAAGAATATAATAAAAAAGTGATTTAAAATAACACATTTGATTTAAAAGTATGTTAGAGAAATAATGACATTATTTTATGTGATAGAATACCAGATTCTGCCTTCCCAAGCAAGGGACTTGACTTCTATTATTGAATAGACTGCTACCATATATTTAACATATAACCTTCTTTCAGAATTAAAAACCTCCTTTCAACCCAGAAAATCATATATTCTTTCTCCATGCAAAACAAGGTCATTGAAGACCAGGTGTATCTGACAGGTACTCTGCTAGTTCCCCAGCAGATTATGAGCTTTTATAGCTCTTTATTTTGCACTGTATCTTGCAATCAGTGTCCCATGCAAAGCCTTTTTTTTTTTCTTGACCCTCTCAATAAAAAATTCAGGAAGCATCAGTGAAGAAAATTGTCCTGTGATCTTTTACAACAGCTGACTTTCCCTTTAGCTGCCAGCTGTCCATACCCACTGACTTCAACCAGGCCCACAATTCTTCCTGCTGCATCCAGATCCTGCTTTCTACTTGTCTAGGAAACTTTGCCTCCTGACACTAAAACAGCCTGTACAGTTGCTAACAGAATGGAGTGAATGACGAGGATGCATTTCTGCATTCAGTCAGCCAGCCAGCCTAGCAACGTTCTGCTGGGCTTCAGAATTATGCATTTATATAAAGTAAGACTGGCCTTAAATGTAAGTCAGGGAAGTAATCTTTCCATGAATGTGAAATGTTTATCCTACCGTTATGAAGTAAGACTGAGAAAATTTGCTAGATGAGGGCAGTGGACATTTCACTTACAGAATCAAGATTTGAGTCTCTTATTCCTTTAAAAACAGAGACAAAATTTGAAACATAAAATTTAATGGTATAAAACACAAAAAAAAAGTGAAGGATTTAGGTGCATGTGTATCATAAAATTCCCTCTGTACCACTAACTCAGCTGTATTGATGACATGTATTGACTCATATTCTGCTTTCAGCAACACTTGTGTAAATCCAGGGTCCTGCAACTTCTGTCACTTTGGAACAACTGCTCTTGATTTACACTCATGTAACTGACAGCGTTTGACCCTTAGACTATACATATATCTTAAATTATGCATTTAGCTTCCTGAGTCACAACTGAACAATAAGGCAGTACGTATATCATCTGGTACGTACCATACATCAGTTTAATGTGGACATTTTAGTTTTGCAATTCTTCTACTCTTGTGTTGCCATTCTCATACTTGAAAGAGTATTAAATTTTTTATATATGTATATATATGTACAGACACACACACATAGGCACTTTTAAGAAATTTGTGTGATTCTTAGATCATGTATGGCTCCAGAAAGCTGTGCACTTTTCTCATCTTTCCTAAACAATGTGTGCAAAAAATAGTTAAGAACTGCATGAGTCTTTAAATTGATCTTAATTTGCACTCTCCAAGTGAATACAACCAATCTTACTGTTCACGAGGATATTCCTCTCCTAGTTCCTACCTCCAAACAGGGACACAGTTGCCCACTGAACATGTGAATATGTCTCAGAACAGGTTTACTGAGATGAGGAAGAAGAACAGGGGTGCCCTGGGTCCTGTGTTGTTTTTGGCCATGTTTATGAAGCAATTTCTCTCTTTATATGGTGGGGTCACACCTATGAATCTCTTCTTTTCCCAGGGTAGGTCTGGCTGAATTTCACAATATCAGCCTTATCTTGCCAATGCTCTGCCTAGTGCCAGCTTGCACAATGATTATCCTGCAATCACATTCCCAGAAACTTCTGCTGAAAACAAAAGGTGCTTCCAGAAATACCTTGAGAGATAAATAACACATCAACTTAGGCGCTCTGCTTTAACTTCCTCTGAAGACAACTCCTCCCGAACAGCTCCAAAACACAATGACCCCAAATAATGATTCTGTCCTATACTCATTCTTTATACAATGAACACATTGTAGCCACAGTGAAGATGAGGCCAAGAGCAGAAAAATTGTACATATCTTTGGAAACTTAGGAATGCTCTTAAGCTTTTGGCTCCATTTTTCTCTCAGTAATATAGAGCACTTCATTCTAGTAACACTTCACATTTCCACAGACTTCTTTCTAAAGAGACTAAATCTGCAGGGCTTGTACAATTTCTGTGGTTCCTATAGGCTTCCAAGAGGCAGATATACTGTGCAAAAAAAATAAAAGAAGCAGGCATATTTTAAAATTTGATTACTAAGACATGAAAATAAGAATTAATTTTATTTGTAAGCAAAATCAGAGGAAAAAGAGAAGAAAGTTTAACAGAAAAGCAATAAAGTTTTGGACAGTTCACAAGGTCTAGCAGCCTGTGGGCCAAACAATAAGCAATTTGTTGAGGAAGAGAGAATAAAGACATTCTTTCAGGCTGGCCGGCTGGCATGGTGAGCTGCCCATTGTGCTGCTGGCTGCGAGACCTGGGATTAGGGAGCAACTCAGGTTCCCAGGCTTGGCACCAATGGAAACTCAAGTTTATGTATTTAGTCTTTGAACAGAAGAAGAGGTCACAGTTCAGTACCATTTGAGAGCTAATCTACCAAACAGCACTAGTACTGGCTCCAGAGGATGAATGTTCATCTGCCCATTTGGTCAAAGGTGAGCTGCCCTAATAATGCCTCTAGCAAGGTAGAAAAGATAAAAAAGCTTGCAAAGCATAGCTAGAATAGGGGAGGGACACTCTTTCAAGTGGTAGACTGTAGTGAAAAGGCAAAATACAGTCATAACGACAGTCTGCTCTGAGAAAGTCACTCGGTGAGTTAGAATCAAATAATGCAATCAACAAAAAAATATATTTAAAATTTTCTTAAGCTATTCATGTGATTTTTTAAAATTAGATATATTTCTGCATTAAGAAAAGCAAAGGGAGAGAAAGAAAAGGTGCTTCTTTGCTGTACTAAAACATGGTTTTTTTCCAAATACAAAAACAAAAAGGCAGAAAAGCAGGAACAGAGTAATAAAATCAAAATAGTTATAAATAAAGTATATATTGCAGGGTTAAGCACATCAAATGCATTCCTCAAGAGTCAATAATGGGAAAAACTAAGCTACATTAGCACCTCTAATGTCCAGAAATTATTACATTCTGATGACTATGTGGAGCACTAACTTAGGAACTGACATTCTCTGTGGATAGGCATTTATTGTAGATATTCCAAAAGGGGAAAACCCCATTCTCCAAAATGATAGCTTTATCTGAGGAACTCAAATGATCACACCTTTTTTGACTGCCCCAATTAATTGAAATACTTATGGGAAATGCAGAATGAATAATAGCAAAAATTTTACATTGATAACAGACAACTTAGTAGAAGAATTTAGTTCTTTGCTGATACTGTTCCTGTTCCTGTTTTGATAATTTTATGCAGATCTAGGGGAAGTTTTAATAAATTAGTGATCCAATCTCGTGCTCATATTTAAAAATTAAGTTTCTTGAGTCACGTAGACTAGAACTCTACACTTAATGTTTTTTTGACTTCCTGAAAATATCCACAAGATTGAGTTTTTCCAGAATACCTATCTCAGAAAGAAATGTTGATGCTTGCATGTATGACTGTGAAATTTAAAAGATCTAGAATGAAAGGTACACGTAAAACTCTAAAAAAATCTCCAAATAAGTAATCAACAACCAACATCTGCACCACTTGAATGTTCATGCTCACTCTGTGAAGAATAAGGAAGACAAAAGTGCAGTTAAGCAAACAGGAAGCCTTGCACATATTTCCCTAATGAATACACTGGAGATAAATGAGTCTGTTTATGGGCATCTAGTGGACAGAAGAAGTGTCTAAATTTGTCATCCTCTCTGGAGTACGAACTGAGTCAGGATAGTAAAATCTGGCCTTAGGAGAATTGTTCATTAAAGGCATTAAGTCCAGTTCTACCTTCTTAAGATAAACAGTAAATTTCAGAGTCAGGTTTTCCTGGTAAGAAGCTTTCAGGAGTAGCAATTTAAAAACTCTCCAAAGCACAATGTTGCATGAGGGCTTGTGATTCACTCCATCTTTTGATTTTATATTAAGCTCTTCTGTTTGATATTTTTCTCTTCTTCACAGACAGAGAAAAGGAAATGTCTTTTACAGAATGAAACCACAGAGTAAGCAGGCTGAAGAATTATAATAACAGACATTATGAAAACCTGTAATTAGTGGTTTGAGATTCCAACGCAAGACAGAATGACACTTTGGGTTTCAGTTCTTCAGCTCCTGCTGATGTAAACTAAGACCCAGGTCGAGCCCCGAAGCGGAAGACAGCAGCGCACAGGAGTCAGAGGACCTGCTCTCAGCAGAGTATTTCTGCATTTGCTTCTGAACAGTGATCTCTGCAAACTGCTTGACCTCAAATTCTTGCTGTGAGTTTCCCAGAGAGCTGAAACTGGGAGAGTTTCTTAAGCCAACTGAGTGCTAAGCCTTCTTGCGAGTAGGGAATCTGGAGAGAAGAAGGATGCTCCCTCAGTTTTGGTGGGACCCTGAACCCCTGGCGTCAACGAAGAACCACCAAATTCTCCTCAGAAGGAACCCAGTGACAAATGGCATGAAGAGTCAGTGTCATGGCCAGTGATGGCCAGAGGTGACATGCCTTTAGAAAACTTGTGTCTGATGAGGTTGTGGAGCTTGCTCTGTAGTGTACTGTTGATTCAAGTCTGCCCTAAATTAAACAGTATCAGTCCTTGGCTTGGAAGTTTCTTTGCAGTAGATACCACAACCTCCTTTACGCTTTCTCTGTACCTGTCAGCAAGGGAAAGAGGGAATACCACCTCTGCTGTGTCTGAGCATCGCTGTGAGAGTAATATGAAACAGCAGCAATTAATCATCTACTTTGGGAGTCTAGTTCAGATTAACTTTGTGAGGAACTTGAATCTGAGCTTGAAATTCTGAAAAAATCTTCAAGCCTTCAAATCTGAGAGAACAAATCATCTACCAATGATTTTTTTTTCATTTCGGTATAGATTAACTTTATGTATAGAGCTTAGAAACGGGTTTTCCATCTCTTTCTTTCTTGGTCTTGTTGTGCTTTCATCTTTGCTGCAATTCTGCTCCCCTCCAGTGCCCGTTCTCACACATCTCTCATCTGTACATTTTGATGCATGCCTGTCCTATGACTGCTGTCACCTGCATGTGCCTGGTACAGGCCCCACATGACACCCCTCCCCTTTTCTCTTGCTGCCTCTCTCTCTTTCTCAGACCACAGGGGCCACACGATCACCACTTTCTCAGTGTGGCATTTCCTTCTGTGCGTCGCTCTCGCGTGCTGTTTATCTCTCGGAAGGATTGCAGCTATAGATAGCATCAGTGGAACTGTATCTGTCTAGGAGCAGATGTCTACCTCTGCCCTATCATCTTAATTGCCCTGCTGTGGCTCACCTACCAGAAGCCATTTTTTTTTCCTGTCTTACTTTTTTTCCCCCTCCAATTTTGCAAATGATTAGTTCAAAACCAGCAAGACTCAGCTTATAGTCATAGGACTTAGCTGGGCATATATAATCTTTTAAGGAGAGAGAATCCCTTCGGTTCCTAACCTACTGGACAGTATTTTCTAAGGTCTTTGAGGTTTTGTCTTATATTTTCATTTTATAGTGAATTAGGTAAACATTACTGAAAGAGAAACTAGAGAAGTAGGAAATTATTATAAAAGTATCAGTCAAAACCAAAGTGTTACAATCTGGACTAGGAGGATAAGCAAGTAATGTAAATAACTATATACGAGAGACATACTTTTACCTGTTTCTAGAGTGTTGATAATTTCAAGTTTGATTTTTTTTTTTGAGAGAAAATTGAATCACACGGCACTTCAGAAGATTCTGCTGTGTAAAAAAATTGAAAGGTATTCATTTGGCAGTCTTAAATACAAGTGATCTAAATTATACCTTTCAGTCATTCTAGTTTTACATTGATCAACAGTAAAATATGGATTTGTATTAGTTTGGGACTAAAATTTAGACTATGGAAAAAAAAGAAAAAGAGAGAGCTGGCAAATGATTTATCCATTTTCCACTGTAACTACTTTAGGCATTTTGTAGAGGGCTGAAAAAAGTGTTTGTATCAGAAAGCTACACTTCAATTATCTATGTTTGCCATGTGACGAAGATAGGTTTGAAAAGTATCCAGGCTTCAGTTAGCTCAGATTTAGCCTTAAGTTCACAATAAAATTTGAATCAAGTTTCACTTCAGTTTTTGAAATTGTGCTGTGGAAAGGGCTAATATATACTCATCCAAAAAATATTTGGTCCTTTTGATGAAGTAACACAAATACAGTATTTTAGCAGGTGCATGCACACCAATATACACATTTACTGTCAGTGATAAATAAAAATTAAACAAAGATTACCGTGCTAGTATATAAACTACTTCAATTATTTCCAATCACAGGCAAAACAAATCAACAGAATAGTAGCACTCTGATGTACCAAGCTAGAAGCAGTTTTATTTTAAGTACTTATGTGCATATAAACCATAATTTGCATCTCCCATCCTTTTTCCTTTTTTTAGTAAGAAGGACCTTCTAATGGAGGATGGGAATATCCTGTACCCAGCATCAGGAATGTGCCTGCCACGAGACATCTAACTTCTATCAGAGCTGTTTACAGAAATTTTGGCAAAGTTAAATTAATTTTTTATTCCTCACCCACTTCCCATCCCACCCCCCTTGCCCCTGCCTCATGACAATTATGTTCTGTTTTGCTGCATCTAATGTCTTCTTAAGATATCTTCTCACTTCTTCACTGTCTTGAGAAAAACTGAAGCTCTTTGTCCTCTATTTCAGGCACTGAACTAATAAAAGTTTCAAAATAAGTCCAATTCAGTGCAGAATCTTCATCTGGATTTTTTTCCTTTACTGTTCCACCTCAGCTTTTTAATACAGATTAAATTTAGTCCAGAATTGCCCTTGCAAAGACAGTATCTTTTACCCATCGTAATCATTTCCGAAGTGTCAGCAAAACAAGGGTTTTTTTACAACAGCAGCAGCAACAGCAAACTAGTACAGTTTTGTGAGGCGAGATTCAATCTCTCTTGGTATCTCATCTGAGCTGTTAATTAAATTTCATTTGATAATATTTACCGCAGGTCATGTTGAACCCTCCGCCCTCCCCTTTACAGGCATACACACACATACAGACACAAAAAAGTCAGACCTCAGGAAAGAAAGTGAAGCTTTTAAACCTATTTGCAATTGTAGCAGTTCTACTTTCAGAGTCTTCATCTGATTTTCAGAATTCTTAGTGACAAAACAACAAAACAAAGTAAGATTTAATCAAGACAGTGTTACTATCAGGTAAATTCTTCCTAAATATAAATGATTGATATTTAGTGGTTAAAAATAAACTCATAAATTCAACAAAAAGCCCTAAGAATGAGCCTCACTTGTTTTACTCAGAAATATAGGTAAAATTACAAACTTAGATAAAACTATGGGTCAGACAGATACCTCCCAGAGGCTCTCTGATCCTGGAGATAAATGTTGCTCTTTATCTGCCTTTCTCTTTCGCTTCAAAGATCTCCAGACATTTATGCTTGATTTCAAGCGTCCCTTTTTCTGTATCAATATCCCTTTTATCTGACCGCCAGTACCAGAGAGTACTTACATTTCTCTAAGTTCTTTAGGACCTGAGCTAGCTTTCCATTAATGTCCATTATTTACAGGGACTATATTTATTTCCATATTTGAGTTCTAAAAGTTCTGGAAAGCCTAGATATCTTTTCATTTAGCTGCAGTGAGCAATAACAGTAAGAAATAATTTTTGCTGCAAAATATTTGGCGTAAGACGATCTGCTAAGTCTCCTGCCACCTTGGGAGACAGACAACAATCATAGAGCGCTTCCTAAGGTCTACCATTGATATTCTGTGAGGTGCTTTGGACAAGTTACTAGACTTTTCTTATGCTTCTATTATCCTTTGGAAAAGGATGTCAGTAATAAAACTTCTTTCCACCTCTTTTTTTTTTTTTAATCTTTCCTTATTAGATTTGAAGTTTTTAAAAGACTGATGCTGGCTTTTGTGTGTCAGCAGAACTAGGCTATACAGTATCTTACTTAGAATTTCTAGCCATTCTATAATCCTAGTGATAAGAATAGTAAATATCTGAATGATTAATTGATGTGAAGAGGAATTTGGAGCTAATCTTAAACCTCAAATGAATCCAAATTGTTTAGATGGCAGTAGTCCAGACATTCAGAGCCATATCTGAATTTCTTTCAAGTATGAAATGTTTGGGTAGTTCAAGCCCAAAGGACTTAATTATCTTCATGACTAAACTTGTAGTATCTCCATGGAATTGGAAATTCCTCCCTATTTATGCAGGCAAAATAGGGCTACATGTAAGAACAGTGTGAATCAGGAGAGTGGGACCAAGTCACCATGTGTTCACTATCATGGGCCATAACTTAGAGAAAGTGAGCTGTAGAAGAAGTACCATTCAGAGAAGTGCTGCCCAACATCCCTTTCTGGTCATTTCTGCCTTAGCAGCCACCCGAAGCAGATCCATTTAGTCTCTCACTGTTATTCCCCACTGATAATAGCATTATGTGATTCAAATGTGGACAGAAGGTTCGTTCTTCACACCTCTTCCCAATTTTTCTGTTCCTATTTCTGGTGTGACAACAAATTTTGGCAACATACAGCATCAACTGAGCCAGTATCAGCATCCACTATTATCATACAGAATACAGCATCTAGAACTACTGTTGTATGTGCATATTATGAGTTGCTCAGGCCTGTGCTTCTGATGCTCACAATCCAGTGTGACAAAAAGGAAGAATTTTGGAAAACTCAATCTGTGCATCTAAAAGTGGGTAGAAGGAAGCGTTCCATAATGCATAGGCACTATAAACTGACTCAGCACAAATGGATACCAACTACCCTCTGACAGAGAAAGGAAGAAGAGAATGCAAACTTGCATGAAGTGCTCTAAGACTTTGTTCTGTACTGCACTGGCTGACCTCCTTGGACAACAGGGCATTGTGGCTTTAGAGATGAACCAGCTTTCTCAATCACTGGGTTCACCTTACTGACCAACTCCGTAAAATTTCAGTCAATTTTAACAATTTCTGCAGATGAAGTCTGTTCGTTTGGTGACTTTCAATGGGACAATGGTTTAACATAACAAACTTTGCCTTCCACAGGTGCTAAAGAGTTATTTCTTTTCGCACTTTTTTACCTTTTAAGAACATGTTTATTTTAATGATTTCTTAAGGGAAACATTTCAGTGATTTAAATTCAAAATAAAATAATTAATTTCTGCTTTCGTCTTCCAAATTTATCCTTCTAACATTTGTATTTTATTCTGTATTAACATTTAACATCAGATATATATTCAATATTTCAAACTGATCAGTGAAAAATTTTTTTACTCTACTGAAGCGATTTAACAATATCGAAACAAATGTATTGTTCCACTTATTGGAAATAAATTGTTTTAGAAGTCCTCCCCTGTTACTCTGTGAATGTGGAGTTCTACATTTTGTCCTAGATAGGCACAAAGGGAAAACTCAAAAAGTCAGGATTCATTCTACCATTCCTAGGATGAAAACTGGCTGTTTTCAGAACAAAAAAAGGAAAAAGAAATATCACAGGAAAAAAAAAAGAAGCAAAATCTCTCTCTTGTTGCCTTAGACACCACACTGGCCTTTGACAATTTACTATACTGTCCAGTTCTGTCCCTTCAGTACTAATGCTGCTCCTCATTTTTTGTGTTTTTCATGCACTATATACCTAACCATGACAGAATATTAAGAGTTGTTCAGACATATTTTCAACTAACCAAGACATTTTGCAAAACAAACACCAGTCTTTTAAGTTAGGACATTCTTTATGAGAGGTGACATGTTTGAGAGATAATAAAGTAAAATTTTATTTACCCACTGAATGATGGAGTCATGGCCATCCGCATTACACAGAAACATTTGTGAATTATACGAGTAAGAGTATCTCAACTTTAGAAAAAGGAAGATAGAAAGAAAAAAAATAAATTACTTGGCGTGTCATTAGGGAAGCTATAGCAATAGCAGCAGGGAAGAGGGTAAAGAACCCAAAAAATAAAAGACAGAGAAAAGGATAAAATCTGATTAATGGAGTTTGTAGATTGGAAAGCCTATCTGTGGTTCATTTAAACATGAATACCTAATGCAAGGCTAGGCAATCCCTTATAGCACTGACTTCTACAAACTGTAAAAAAAGATCATGCTTTAGTCCTGCTATTACTTTTCCTTGATGATAGGAGAATATGAATGCTGTTTGAAAGATAGTACCATTTCTTTGATACATCAAAAAGCACTCTGCAGTAGACTACTACTTTAGTAGGACACTTATAGTCAAAACCAGTATTTGACTATGCTCCTAATGTCATATTACAATGACAGACGCTCAAGATACATCAATCTAATCTTAGTTCAAAAAAATCTTTTAGTTCTGCTGTAGCGAAGTCAAAATGGACTTTTATAGTTTTTCAGCTTGAAATTGGACAACGCACAACTTTTATAGTAAAAATGAAATGCAGAATATGGCTGAAAGGGTAATCATATTCAGATTTAAAAAATAAAGCACTTGCTACTTATTCGGCACTAAAGTTTCCAAATAGGAAGCTCTGCTAACAAGAATGAGATTACACAATTAACGATCAAGTCTTACTACGAAAAGAGAGTGACTCTGCATTTCTTGTTCACTTGTTTTATAATGTTTAAGGATAAGGAATGCTTTGAAATGAGTCCTGATTTACCTTGACAGAAATGGGAACTAGGCTCACTTCATAGATGTTTGGCTGAACAGTTTAGTATACGGCTCAGTATAATGTGAATGAATTTTGAGTCAGCTTGTACTTTTTAAAACTTCATCAGTGCAATCTTTTGTTTTAAAGAAAAGAAAAGGAAAAAAAGAAAGTGTTCATCTGTAGAATTACAACATGTAAAAAGTTCTTACAAAGGATAGGTGTTACCAGCCTCTGGTTTCACCAGACTGTAAAATGAATCCATGGAGTGAGTCACGCAGTTCAGTCACAGTACCTGGCAGCCAATTTGTTACTCACAAAGAGATACAGAAATGGAGTGTACACACACTTGTCACCAAAAAAAATGTTTAAAAGGTTTGCCTGACTTTAAAAAAATTTCCAAGTCTAGATATAACCCAGCTCAGGATTCAACTATGTAATTTAAATGACTGGCCCTAGAGATCAAGAAACACATACTGAAGATAATGTAGATTCTCTCTGCATGTGTACAGCCTTTTCTAGGTAGTATTGTAACTGTATGCAGAGACAAAAGGTGTGAAATCATCTCACTACAGAAAGCAGGTTTCTTTTCCTGTCAAACACTGCACTTGGAGGCTTCTTGTTGTTCAATTCTTATTATATTTGCTATGTTTGATTGGGAACCCTCATCCCAAGAGGAAAACTGCCTTCCAGCTTCCTCTTTCTCAGATCTATTGGGACCTCTTAATGGTGGCAACAGTGACCAAAACCCCCCAAGCCCTAGTGATTCACAAGTCTGTACAATTTCTCATTTTTCCTTTCCTGTCATGGATGCAATAACGAAATTCTGTGGAGTATTGTGGAAGTAAACTATCCAACTCTTTGGTTTGCTTAAGAGGTAGTTTGTGGTCGGGTATCAAACAGACGTGTCGAATTACCTAACTTTAATTTCAAATAATTGGTGAACAGAATTACCCTCAGGGTTGAGGGAATTATAAACAACGCAGCTCCTGGTAATTTTCTCTCCTCTGGATAGAGCCAAATCGAAATTGCTGCTAGTGGGTATGTTATAGCTGCTTGTGACATTCTAAGAAGGTGGATATTTGCAAATAATACAGTTCACTTGACCCTCGCTGCTTGGCAATGAAAGAAAAACTATCTGAAGTACTTTCTTGGGGTTTTGGTAAGCACTATCCTTCTTTCCTGTGATTTCTGCAATGATCATTTAAGTGCTGGTAATACTTTGAGACAATTTCTTTTGAATAAGTTTTCATATGTGCAGCATTAGCCTAATAAAAAGGACAATCCAGGCTTGACCTCAAATGCTGCTCTTTAGCTAACATTATGTCTGCAAAGGAAACAAAGCTTGTACTGACTAGGCAGAAGTAGAAGTAATAATATGTATTATATGCCCTGTATGCATTTTGTTGATCCTAATTGCTATGAAGGGGGTGATGTGGAAGAATTCATGGTGTTTTCACTTCCCAAAAGATTTTCTGAGAACACATAGCCCCGATGAAGCTCTATTTCTGTTGTCAATTCAAAGGGCCTGATTCTTGTATCATTTACACTGTATTTCCTTGGCTTAACAGGTTTAATTTCATTTTATGTAGGAAATGTCAACACACTCTCTTCATGGTATTCTGTTCTGGACTCTCAAAATCAAGAAGTGAGGATAATTCAAATCAGTTTGAGATAAATACCTGAGCTCAAGTGGTCCCTTTCAGACTTGATTGGCATTAAGCAGGAACCCAGCAGGTCTGCCAAATTCTTTCTTAATACAAACCAGCCAGATTACTTGGGATGTCTCCATCCCTACACTTCATGTGTTGCTGTTTCCTCTGCTGCTCTGATCACTGCTGAGACTGATGGGATTTTTGTTGCTTTTATACCAAACTGAACAGCCCATCCAGTGGGCCACCTGTCCACTTAAGGGACTTTATGAAACAGTCTGTTGGCCACAAAAATAACCACCAGTTGCTTAGTCAGGCTCATATGCAGAAGCAGAGAAACGGTGACCACACCATTTTTAAGTCCACGTTTAGGAAGTTAATGTTTATGGACTGGTATAGCACCTAACAACATGCATATGGTATGTATTCAAACCCTCAAACTGAAAACCTTGAAAAGCACTCTGCAGACACACAAACCAAAGCCTGATGACTAAGAACTCAGCAAGCACCAGTCAGAGCTTTGTGACTATCAGGCCACACAGCCCATGGTTCGACACTGCACTCCTGAGCACAGCAGAAGAAAAAGTGACATAGTCCTCTGTAGGTGAGTTAAGGAAGACTTTCAGCATATTAGTATGTTATTGGCAAAGGTGTCATTGGTCAAAACTTGTAGATCCCAGATTTTGTGGAACAGCTAAGTATATCAGTGCTCAGAAGAAAAGAAAAACCTTTAGGAAGAGCACAATGTTCAATAGACTCTACTTACTATTGCTGTCTTTTACATGGTGAATTGCTATTGTTTGTAAGATGAAACAACCTCCTGGGGGGGAAAAAATAGGGGTTTAATTTTATGTTCTATATCTCTTTTCAAGGCTATTGTTAAGGGATGAAGGTAACCAAGAACCACACTGTGAGGCATTGTGTGGCTGTGCCTTGAAATTTTTATTTCAAATAAAAATTGAATTTGAATTCTTATAATACAAGAGATGAAAGGCATTACTGTGTTGACTTCTACATCAACTCCTGTAGTAATGAAGAATGGCAATCCAGGCTCTCTCACCGAACAAGGATTTGGTTTTGCATGATGAAGTGTTTCTTTCAAGCGAGGGAGAAATCAGATATGAGATTTTTTACTTTCTGGTGCCACAGGACATTCAGTGTCTTACTAGTTCAACAGGTTTCAGTCTCAACTGCTTGTCAGGGCCTGTACATTGCCTCCATTTTCTTTGGTAACTCTCCATAATTTAACCCGGGATTGTTCTCTTTTATTGCAAATGGTCTCTGCCTTCCTCAGTTTAGACTGCCATCCATAAGTGTCTGTAAGAGTGTTTTCTAATGCTTTAGTTATCCTTATGGACAAATAGTTCTGTGCTTGAAAGATAGATACTTCTAGATAGATAGACAGAATTATTTGTCCATAAGGACAGCAATATTTGTGGGAGTTTTGTGGGGATGTCTCCAAGGAAAGCCAAAAATATCCCATGGTCAGTTTCTGTGGGTTTCAGAATGCATATGAGAGGCTGAGAGTCAAATCTTGGGCTTGCATATCTTGATTTATTCCAGCTGAGATCAAAGGGCAGATGGAGGTTTGGCCCCAGGTGTTTCGAGCCTTTCTTTCCTTTTTAACTACAGCTTGCCTTATCACCCCCAAACTGTTTCAAACTCATCAGCTTTCAACTGTGAGAAACAGTGAACAACTGAGTGAAGCCCTGCCTGTTTATGGGAAGCTGCTGCTGTGAGTGTCTGTCCGCATCACTTACACCTCAGCCCCACTTCCTTCTGACAGTATCCGTTAGTAGCACATGGCCCTCAGAAAACCTGCCCCATCTTTAGTGCACCAAAACCTCTTGGTAGGTGCAGGATAGCATTTGAGCTGAAGTGCCTGGGCTTTGACATTTCTTTTTCAGCTGGTAAAAGCTCTCTTTTTATCTCTCAGTTATTTGATATTTTTTCCTTTATTTATTTATTTATTACTGAGCTATCTGTGAGCAACTGGAGGAGACAAAACTCATTCTCTGGGATTTTCAAACTTTGAGAAAGCTATAAGGGAGGAGGTTCTGCAAGCTGAAGTCTTTCATTTTTATTTTTCTTCTATTTTATTACTCACTATTTAATGTTAAAAATTCTTACATATAAAATGTTAGTTCCAGTGGCATATTTGCTCCAAACACTAATTTATTCATGTTTGCAGTATAGCTTAAAACTAAGTGAAGAATTTTCAGTTTTCTCTTCTATTTCTTTCACTTTCTTGATAATACAGAAGTAACATCACAAACATACTTTGGTCCTTCTTTTCATGCTCCTTGCACTGACGAAATAAAGCACCTTAAAAATGTGTAAAGCCTCTGAAATGTAGGAGTGGCTTAAAAAGTAAGATATGTTTCTTTGTTTACAGTGATTTTAGAGTTTATATTTATCAAAATTTCAAGCTCTATTTGTTCAGAGCGTGCTAAAAACATTTCATTCTATAATGAAATCTAAAATGCTTCTGCAACCACTTGAGTCCAGTAGTTATGAACGTAAAATGATAAAAAACTGACAGTGAAACTCTCACAACTAGCAGCAGGTTTCTCAGGTTAATAAGCCAAAATTTTTCAAGACGGATTTAATAAAAACCCAAAAGGTCAAGCAGTTTTATAGTTTATATTCAACAGTACCATTTTTACAAAAAGATAACTAGTGTAACCTACTACATTTAATTTTTAATTAACATTAAAAAGTAAGTTTTATTTTAATCCTGTTCTCTGGTTTAATTCAGTCTTAGTTTATACAGAAGTCTTAGGAGTGGCTATATCTTCTGATTTCCCCACATCTGGTCATTCTGATTTGATATGCAAGTTCTATAATTCTGTATGAGTCATTTCTCCTGAGGTTTACAGTGATATTCTTTCATTGAGAAAACATCTTTTTCTCCTCCTTCTACTGTACCTCTTTTAAGGCTAGTAAGAAAAATTAGTGTTAAATAAAAAAACCACAGGGGTTATGTTTGCAGTGTCATAGAATCATTAAGGTTGGAAAAGACCTTTAGGATCATCAAATACAACCATTAACTTATCACTGCCAAGTCCACCACTAAACCATGTTTCCTAAGCACCATATCTACATGCCTTTTAAATACCTTCGGTGTTGGTGGCTCAACCACTTTCCTGGGCAGCCAGTTCCAAGGCTAGACCACCCTTTCAGAGAACAAATTTTTCCTAGTATTAAATCCAAAACTCCCCTGGCACAATCTGAGGTCATTTCAACTTGTCCTATAGCTCATCACATAGGAGAAGACACTGACACTCACCTGGCTACAACCTCCTTTCAGGCAGTTGTAGAGAGCAATAAGGTCCCCCCTGAACCTTCTTTTCTCCAGGCTGAACAACCCCAGCTCCCTCAACCACTCCTCATAACTGCCTCTCCAAACCTTTAGATTCCCTTCTCTGGACATGCTTCAGCACCTGAATGTTTTTCTTGTAGTGAGAGGCCCAAAATTGAACACAGAATTAGAGGTGCAGCCCCACCATTGCTGAATATGATCACTGTCCTGGCAGTGCTGGACACACTACTACTGATATACGACAAGGTGCCATTGACCTTCTTGGCCACCTGGGCACACTGTCCAGGTAGACAACATTTACAGCTTTTCCCTCATCCACTAAGCAGGTCACCTTTTCATAGAAAAAGATCAGGTTGTTAAAGTAGGACCTGTCTTTCTTAAACCCATGCTGACTGGGCCTGATCACCTGGTTGTCCTGTATGTGCTGTGCGATGGCACGGAAGATGACCTGCTCCACCACCTTCCTTGGCACTAAGGTCAGGCTGACAGGCCTATAGTTCACCAGATCCTCTTTCTGGCTCTTGTAGGTGGGTGTCATATTTGCCAACTATCAGCCAACTGGGACCTTCCTGGTAAGTCAGGACCAATGATAAGTGATGGAAAATGGCTCTGTGACCACTTCTGTCAGCTCCCTCAGTACCTCTGGGTGGGTCCCATCCAGCCCCATAGACTTGTGTATGTTTAGATGGTGTAGCAGCTTGCTGACCAGTTCTCCTTGGATTACGTGAGCTCAATTCTTCTCTTTGTCCTTGTCTTCCAAATTTGAGGAGCTGAGTACCTGAGGATAACTTTTCTTCCTATTAAAGGTTGAGGGAAAGAAGGCATGAATTACCTCAGCCTTTTCCTCACCCATTGTCACTATGTTTCTCCCTCCATCCAATAAAGGATGGAGATTTTCTTTATCCCTGCTTTTGGTGCTGATGTGTTTACAGAAATATTTTTTTATTGTCTTTTATGGCAGTAGCCAGATTAAATTCTAGTTGGGCTAGAATTTAATCCCATAACCTCACAACATCCCTTTAGTCCTCCTGAGTGGCCTGCCCCTTCTTCCAAAGCTCATAAACTCTCCTGTTTTCCTGAGCTCCAGCCAAAACTCTCTGTTCAGCCAGGCTGATCACCCTGGACCAGGGAGGTTCAGAGAGGTAATAACCTACTAAGATGTTCACAGAAGTGTTTTTAGCTTTTCACCACTGGTTAGAGGCATTCACGCAGCGTAAACATGAACATGTCCTCTGTTTGAGTCCCACCAAGTTAATAAAGGACATGAGGGGCTATGAAGAACATTCGTTTTGATCTGGCTGAGAACGAAACCACAGTATTATTTCTTTGCAGTCATAGCACAATATCTTTTTGTGCTCTTTCAGTCAGGAAGACAGCATTATGACTTTGTCGAGCCATGTTTAGTCATACACATTTTAGAAAAGGCTGGGTTTTTTCCTTTGATAAAGGTTTTTTCTGATTACGAGAGAACACAAACTCTGCTCTGCTTTAAGAATGTTTAATGTTCCAGCTTGGAAAGTAAATTAAAAAAGAGCTCCAAAGGTGTAAAAATCCTACTGGATAACAACAAAGAAAACAAATTTTTATAGCACAGAATAAAGCCAGGGCATGAAGAAAGATAGCAACATAGAAATATTGAGACTCACGTGATGCCAAATTACCAGCCACTCTCCTCTGTCCGTTCAACCAGACACCAAATATCGTGGCTCTTCATGGAAGGGGCCTGAATTAAGATATATACAGCTCAACTCTCCGGAATATAGTGCTTGAAACAAATATGGCTAGGCAGATAGAGGGTGCAGTAAGCAAACTGAAACATCAAAAAAATTAAGAAGCTAAAATCAAAAAATCCTTGACATATCACTAAAGGGTGAGAAACTCTCCTCAATATAACAATTCTCCGTGCACAGAAACCTCACCTTCAATGATCTTTATAGTCCATATTGTGTCTATTATTTACATCTGATCTTTCAGTTTAGTAAAACAAAAAAGCACCATCTGCCCAACCGCACTTTCCTTCCAGGAAATTGAAATGAGAACGGATGTTGTCTTTCGTGCTTATTTTCATTCTTTTTTTCATGTTTAACTCTTCGTACAGTCAGCATACACTCAAAAAGAAATGTAAACCAACATATACCTTTGCCACTCTTTCCCAGTGCACACAGTAAAGGAAAAAGGAAAAAGAAAAAAGACAGGCATAGAAACATCAAAAAAATCCAACCTGAAATAGATTTCCATGCACAGTTATCACAATTAGAAGATGGGGACATTCATTGCCTATGTTCTTTGGCAGCTGTTTTTTCTTATAAGGCGTATTAGTCAAGCAGATAGAAAACAACAGCACAGCAGAATAGTCAATTAATCAAGAAGTCATCACTCCTTAGAACGAGAAACATGCTCTGCCTTTGAGATTTCTGAAATATTAGGGGTAAAAGAAAGCCCCATCTTTCCTCCCATCCCTCAAATAAGCAGGGTTATGTGCTTGTGCTCATGTATTTAAGCATATATGTTAAAAAGGTGAAGAAGAAAGGCCTCCAGTTATATATTGATGTATAGACATGGCGGTATGGCTACATAGACTGAGTTGCTGTGGTAGCTGGAATTTTTAGGGCACTTCTCAGAAAATTCTTCAACATCTGCCTGTCTTTTTTTTTTTTTTTTAATGTTGTTATTCCTTGCGTAGTTACAATTAAGGAGCAACGTGCCTATCAGGCATAAATAGTCAGGCTGCAATCATATTCTCCAGGGAATGCTGCTCTTCCCATATTCCCTTTACAGAAAGTATCTATATACATGCAGTTTAATCCTCATGTTTGTCTGATCATCTGTGAGTGTCTATGAAGTAAGGAGGGAGGATGATGAATTGCCTCAAAGCTCCTCACCACTCTGGGGTGGACAGAGACTATTTTTGACACCTAGTTTACATAAGGATAACCACAGATCTGCTCAAGCCAACAAAATAATTACAGCAGCTTACTATGAGCTGCTCCAGTGATTCACCACTGTCATGCTTTGCCTTTACCTGAGCACCCCCCCATGTTGGATATGATCCCTTCTTCACCAGATTTGGAGGTTTCTGCCTCTGTGTGCCTATGCATTAAGCACACCTCCTAGTGGCTGTGGAATGGGAGGCCAGAGATGCTTCCAAACACCATCACAGAGATGCACTGAGTGAATGACAGCTGTGAATTGATGGACTTCTCCTTCCCCTTGCCCTTCTGGGTTGTCTGCTTTCTCCTTGGCAGAAATATTAGCTTGTGATATATAATTACAGCCCAGGTTACCATTCCCAGTGTGCTCAGGGACTGGTTGCAATACTGAGAATGACCAACTACTAATTGTGAGGTTTTGTGAGAATTCTAATCGCAATCCCAAAAGGCTTTGCACAAAATCCAAAAATTTCTTCTGGTAGCGGGAAAAGAGAACACTTTTGAGAAAATAGTCCATTGAGTAGTCTGCCTGAAAAAGTTTGTTTTCAGCACCTGCTTTATCACAGCTATCCTGTATGATCCCAGATATTTCTCTGAGTTTTTTTTTTTCCTAACTGGTGCAACACAGGTCGCAAAGAAAGACCTCAACAAACAAAAAGCAAAATGTATTCGTGCAGATATGAAACCATACATCACAGCCTTTCTGCTTGTAGTACCCATGCCAGTTTCTCTGAGGCATGGGTATATATCCTAAAATGTATTTTGAATTCTAAATCCTACAAAAAAGTATTTGAAATAAATTAGGTGTCTAAGTACTTTTGAGATGTAGGCTTCTAGACCTTCATTCCCCATGTCTAAAATACAGATAATAGATGCTCTTCCTTACCCAGATGGCCTAAGGATATTCATTAATCACATTAAGATTGTGAGGTGCTCAGCTACTATAAATAGAGGAGTTTCATGATCTTCAAGATGGTGGTTACCTAGGAGATATATAGATCAACATATCCTTACTTTGCTTTGCCATTCCTTGAGGATAGCATGGCCATGCTTTTTACTGATCTGCAGCCTCCAGCTTTTACTGCTGCTCTGGCCAGTGCCAAAACCACAAGCAGAACATGGCTACAGAAGACGTAAAAGCTGTGTTTTCTAATTAACTGGCTTTCCCCCTCCTCTCTTTTCCATCAGTGTAGAAAGTCTCAACTCTCTGCATTATCAATTAGTAGGCTTTAAAATGCCCTTTTGGAAATTTTAACATTTTTATTTTTAATTGGAGTAGTGCAAAGTAAAAAGCTTGCAAAGCTATCTAGTTCTGTGCTGATCTTTAGCTCCACAATAAACAACTCTGCTCACTTAAATCAATTTTATGTAAAAACAACAGTGAAGACTGAGTGTTTTGCATGTGGAGAACCTTTCTGATGAAGAAATTGTGCAGCAGAGGAAGCAGAGAATCAGATTGCCTGTCGAACTGGGATGTACCACTATACTGAGAATTGCTCAGCTCTATGATATAGACCCTGAGCTGCTAACAGATATCCTTCTTTAGCTACAAGACTGTGCTTTTGGAGTAAAGAAGATCACAACTCCATCTGTACTGTTGCTGTGATGTACTGAGTGGGAGTTGTGTACAGGACAGTGAGAACTGTGAAGTTCGAAAGTGGCCATGGATTTATTATAAAGAGAACTCTCAAGCTGATTGGTGGTGGTTTTTTTTTAAAGCTTATCTTGAATGAAGCCTTTAAAGTTTTTGATGTGCTCAGTTAACTATCTGAAAAATTGTTTTACTGCTTTTTTTTTACTTTTAGATGCTAAGCAGAATCCCAAGAGCAAATTTTTTTTTTTTCATGACACTTTCTGATTACAAGTGGAAAACATCTGGTAAGAAAGACTAACAATATGAGATTTATGTGCTAGCATCCCAAACTCAGATGCTACCTTTTGCAGATTGACTATCACTGAGTTGGTAAATAAGGATATATCCTAAAGAAATTCATAGAAAGGATCTGAAACTCCTTAGCTGAATTTTATGGATGTTTCCAATGGAGAGTTTCAGGGATTTAAAGCCATTTAGAATGATGATATGGACGTGGATCTGATTCTAATGTGATTTTCAACTCCTTATGGAAGAATGTAAGAAAGCACACCTGAACAAACCAACAACTGGTCCAGCCCAGTGCTCTGTCCCCAGGCACATAATTACCACTGCTGTTTATGGAAATCCCAAAAAATGTGGCAGCATCTTGCAATCCAGTCCCATCCACAATGATTGGATTAGGGCTATTAGAGGGTACACCTTCACTTAATCCATTTAGCATCCCTTTATGGACCTGTGGTCCACGATAAAACAGCCAGATTTAAAGCCCCTTAAAAAAACCTGAAATCCTCTGGGGGAAACCCTGGCAAGCTCCTTTAGTCTGTTAACACTGTTGGGTGCTGCTTTAATCCAGGAGCTGCAGTCACACCGTGCAGCCGGAGCAGAGCGCGACAGCGATATCGCTGTCATGCGAATGAGCTGTCCCAGTACTGCACAGCCTGCTCTTTACTGTGCACAGAGACACATCAATACTGAATATAGTGTGTTAGCAAAACAGAATGGAAATCTTTCAGGTGAAGAATGGCTTCACTGATTGCTTTGCTCTACCAGAATGGGGTGTGTTTTTAGGCATTCTGATAAATGTGTGCTATTTTTCAGCCATTCAGTGTGAAGTGCTGTAGGTTTCATATAAACTTTTATTGCTCACCACAGGCATGGAAGGATTGATTACATTGTTTGGGGATTTCCTAACTTCTGAGGCTGCCTCTTTAGCCAGCCTTAATACAGTGTAAGGAGGGAACAAAATGCTACAGTGCTACTCAGTAGCCTGCTTTCTACCTTCACATTTTTAGGATCAGGCCTTCTGGTTTGGAATGGAGTAGACAACACCCAGCCTCATCCACATGATTTCTGATCATCTCCAGTGCCTGAATGCAGCTGGGTTGCTAGTGAAGAGTATGATGATGTTCTGCAACTATAGGAAATAAGAGACAGGATTTAGGGGTTATTTCATTTCAATATTTTGGTCAAAGGAAAAGGAAGCAGAAGACTGATCTTGGAATTGGGGTGCTGTCAGTGTCTGAAGTGGACAAGAGAATTTTGGTGAGTCTATGCTGAAATCTCCTTCATGTAGGGAAATCAAGAGCAGCTGATAACTTTTTTGAGGAAAACAGCTTAACTTGCTCATATGGGGACTCCTCTGAGTGGGGCACATTCATGCTGAGCCCTAACAGTTATCTCTTAGTGAATTTTTAAAATACCTTAGGGTTTCTGAATCAGTTACCAGACATATCACCTCTCTGCAACTCTGACTTAATGAACTAAACATATTTCACCCATTTCCTTTTGCATTTTCAGACCTCAGGCTTACTCGAAATCAGTTTTACCAGTTCTCACGTCACATATTCAGCTGGGAATTTTGCTTTTCTGTATAATAATTTTTACTTTATCTTTGGGGACAAACATAAAAACCAAACTTTTATCACGATCTAAATTTCTTTTAATTTTTAGTAGGACTAGCTATAGCCCTCACAAAGCCATCAACCTGGATTTCAACTATATTAGAACCTGAATCTACTCAAATTGTACTGTAGTTTCACATAGGATTCTTCTCACCAGTAATTATTAGTTATGCAGCACTCTAGTCTATTCTTGATTACTGGGCAAATGTCAGAAATATATCCCTTAAAACGAATGTTGCATTAGTTGGTAAAAATCTAGCAAAAGGAGACTGCTGCCCTAGGCATTATGAACAACACAGGCTTTCAATAAATAAATAATTCAATTCAATTAAAACAAATGTCTGTCCTGATGTACCATAGTTTCTAATTTCTTTAATAAGCATTCTTGGGAGGTGTTTATCAGAAGTGATTCTCAATAAAATCTTAAGGTAAAGTTCTGTCAGAAAGCAGAAGTTGTGATGTCACTTTACTTTTCTGCCAGGGAGAGTGGTGTAAAGCTCCAAGACAATTCCAGCTCAGAATAAGCTTGCAGAGTTGTTGTTATGTATGGACATGTGGACTTGGACTACTGGTACACACAGAACCCTCTTTCCTGGAAGCACTGCTCAGAGAGACACAGCGGGCAAAGAACAAGATAAGTGGCGAAAGAAATATGTAAATCCTGTGCTGCTGTGTCTACTGATGGCTTTAGCCATGTGCAAAGACACTGATGCACTGAAGTTGTTTGTAGCAGCCTTGGCTAGCTCTGCAGGCTCCCAGACTCCCACCAGGGAAGCCACAGACACAGCCCAGTAGACAAAACACTGAGCCAATTGGCTGTGCAACTGTCTATTTAGATCTCTGAGCCTAATATTTCCTACTGGCTAGCTGCCTCTGGAGGTTTAGCAACAGCCTCTGTGCACAGATATGGGGATAGAGTGTATGCTCTATCTGCTGGCCTGAGAACAGGATTTTCCTCATACATTCCTGGTGTCTTTATCACCTTCCAACCTAATGCTATACCCCTAACTCAATCCAAAAAACAGGGTGACTCAACAGACTTGCATTAAAACCCCTGAGGGAGGTTCACCATTCTGTTTTTATGCCTGAATAGATATGTGGGAGGGTAACAATGTGTTGAAAAGTGAGAACATTTAGGCACAGAATCTTCCCAAGAGTGAGTGCTCACACTGCCTACCAAAGCAGCTTGAGGGCAGAATCTGGCCCTTAAATATTGTCAGACATCTGGGCAAACACAAACAGTTTAGCTAAAACTGCCTCCATTTCTCCTGCTCAGAAAGACTTCAGTTGACAATGTCAATTTTTGAAAGTAAAGCCTGGGTGAGTGATCAGATCCTTACCCTTCCTTTCCTCTGAAGAGAGATTTGTAGTCTCACTTGAAACCAGCCATCAACTCAAACTGAGATTTGCAGGATACAAACCAGACTTGTGCTGATGCCCCAAACTCAGATTTGGATCTAGGTTTGAAATAGTGAGACTGAAAATGGAGTAAGAAGCCACCTAATCCAAACCCACATAAATCCATATATCTCCCTCCCTTTTTAAAAAAAAACAACTTATCAATACACCACATTGATTTCAGCTTATAGAAATTCCTTTAGACATTTTTCATGGTAGATTAATTTGACTTTGTCTCATCATTAATTACTCTTCACATGCTGTATCACACAGGTGTGTGGTATTTTCTAAAGAAATTCTTCACAGAGCCCTAAAGGAGAGTTCATCTGTACAGTGTGCACTATGCTACAGCCAGCAAAAGGAGAAAGAGAGAAAGAAAGCAGAGATGCAGAGAAATTGGTGCTATTTCTTGCTATATAGAGTTGCCAAGTACTTTTCATTTACATAAATGACTTAATGATGATTGTATGATATTTAAAATTACTGCCACCCACCAGAGATGCCTTAAAACTTTTATCAGTATGTCACTTTTACTATGTATTTGATTGTTAAAATGCAGAGATCATTGGGAAAAACATAGCTTGTTGCCAGTCCCTAAAACCCAACTCTGTGACCCTGCTGAATTAAAATAAAAAAGTAGCAACAAAGATCCTTCTACTAGTATCAACATTATTTACATTTACATGAACACATAAGCTGTTTCACACAACGGAAACAAGTAATAAACTAGGACAAGAACTGTGACCAGCCTGGGACCTATTAAAGACCCCTCTGGACCTGGCAGGAATCTGCTTTTTCTATCTTAGGGACAATCTCCCCGCCACCCCCCCAGGTCTAATTACCTTTTTAAATCCATATCTAGAACCACAGGCTGCCTCATGGGATTAAGCACAGTATGCTTTGCAAATTGAAAATAAGATAGCTGTTAGGAATATATACTTGCCTCTATGATTACAGCAACAAACAATGGCAAAACACTAATTTACATCTATTATAACGGTGAAAAAAAGGCCAGGATTTTCTTTGTGTTATAGGCAAGAGATAAATCTGCAAAGGTGAGATTCTAAGAGGTGTAGGCTCTAATGAGGGAGATTCTCTTGCTGAGCAGGTAACTGGCAGGATGACATCAACTCAAAGTTATGAGGATTCAGTATATCATTAAATTTATTTACCATAAAATGGATTGAGCTTTTTTTTAATAGGAAAATTATTCATAAGGAGAGGAAGTTTATATATATCTGTGGGTTGGAATGCATTTGTGTGGGGTGAAACAGTGCAGAGCAGTTTCAACAGAAATCCAGTCATGCCTAGGTTTAGGATTTTTAAAGGTGTTTTATCTAGTAGAAATGAATACAGCATTTACAAATTGAAAATAACTCTGTAAACTCAGATAAGATTGTCTTGGTAATATTTTACCAAGGAAGGAGCTCACCACTGCTTACTTTCAATTAGCCATCTAAATCATAGCCTATACAAAAAGCAATCCCTGCTGCCTTGCAGTAATAAAAAAGAAAAAAAAAAGAAAAGAAAAGAAAGTTAGACTAGTTCCTAAGAGTTTTGATTCATGTTGCTGAATATGGAAGATCTGTAATCTTCTCCTTGGAGTCTATAGTTTAATGTAACTGCTTGAAAGTACTTCCCTTCTGCTGCTGGCAAAGATATTTTTTTCTGAAATGAATGGTGATACATTATAGATAAACCTTCACGATTAATTTTGTTTTGACTTTAACTTCTGAATAAGAATATAAGCTCCAAAGTAGTTTCTCCCCAGATAGTAACTATGCTGTTATTTTTGGATCATATTGTAGTAGACATTTAGAGAAGCCTAAATTTAGAATGAAAAAAATAATTTGATTGTCATCAAAAATTTTAGCTGTAAGATTAAAGGTGGCATTTTTTTTATTATTAGTTATCTGCAATGAATAATGAATAGGCAAGTTCTTCGGAATCAGTATTCAACTTCACTGGTCTACAAAATCCACAGAACTAAAAGTCTTGGAGGGCTGATTGGTCAAACTCACGGGCTTAATTCATATCTACACCTTTTCAGTGATTCACTGGTAGTGTGCTGGTAAATTTGAGGAGCCAAGCAGGACAGCATGGGAGCCCTTGCTGTGATAGTGACTTTGTGAGGGTCTGATGCTGCATGAAAATGAGAATTTTGACAATTTCAATAATGTGAAGAGATAGTTAAGAGACTGAAGAATAGACAGAGTTGTAAATCACTATATGTAGCATTTTTGCAGCAGCTAAATCTGGTTCATGAATTTGTCTGAAAATTAGTTTCCCTTCCTTCTAACTGTTTTTTAACTAAAGTACTCTTTATTTTTGCCCAGTTCTTCAATTTCTACTGTAGGTTTTTTCTCATTTCTGTTGAAAAGCATTTAACCTGGCCATACTGGCTGAAAACTGTCTTGAACCTGTCACCTGTTGTGCTTTTTTTCTTCTTTATTGGTTCAGGGAAGAGTTTTAAGACAGGGAGAATGCCCAGATCAGAATTGCTTGAATTACCAGCAAAGCTCTGCTAGGTTTCACCAACAAGGAGGAATTTTTTTATTCAAAAAAATATTAAAATTAAAAATTACCTGTGTGCCATTACACAATATCTATAGCATACTGTATATAACGGCTTTTGGAAAGCCGGGTGCTATCAAATACACCTGAATGATTTTACTTGCCTTCATAAAAGGATGAACGGTGCTTGCACCTCCCGGAAAGCTGTTAGCCCCAGGCAGGAAAGGAGTTTTTCACTCTCCATCATTGTCTTCTGTTTAATAGTGATTTAGTACTAGCTAAGCACATGCCCAGCATTTTAAAGCCAGTGGAGTGTCCCACTGAAATCAAGAGGTTTGATATATATGGGATTACTTCTTGCTGAAGAGTCAGGCTGATGTTTCACTGCCTTGTTGAAGAAAGATCTGATTATTGAAGAATAATTCGATCAGCAATTTGGTCATTTAAGACAGAGAAACAGGGAAAGAGTGTTTGGGGGGTTTTTTGCATTACTTTTATTTTACTTAAGAGATTCAAATTTACAGTAACGAATTGCATATTTTATCCTCAAACAAAAGTAAACTTTACATAAACCCTCAGAAAAATTCAGATATTAAGAAGCACAAATTCACAAACTCCAAATTTCTGCTCCATCTGTAGATTCCCTATTATTTTGGCTTACCTGCATCATTTTGTTGTATGTCTTCACTGAAGCTCCATCTACACCTGCAGGTTAATCCACTGCTCAGATTATGGTAATAGTTTCTCCTTCTGCAAAAAAGCTGGAAACATCTCAAATATTGCTGTGAGTGCTACCTGAAGTGCACCTTGCAAAGCTTTCCTTGCTGAGCACTGGGCATTCTCAGCCACAGGCACTGATCACAGCCAGCCTCAGGGTCAGATGTGTGGTGCAGGTGGGTTTCATCTGATCCTGACACATAACAACTGCTGTTTGCTACCTCTATGGCTCACATGGTGCACAGGACCATTGTACAAAAGCAGAGACAGGCAGGGGGGAACCATATAAAAATGCAGTAACAATTTATTTTATAAAGAATTTTTGTAAGCCTCATGAAAAACAGAAGCCCATGTTGTAAATAGGCCACTGCAGATGTTCTCTTGGAGGATACACAGAGCTAATTCTTAAAGCAAAATTGTTTAAAAAGTGAGAGGAACTAGAACTGAGAAGCTGAACCAGACTACTGCATTAGTTATATTTTTCCTAATTTTTTTTATGTGATTTCAGCTTTACTTTTTGTCTTATTTTTTTAAGGACAGCCATTCATATTGCACTGAAATAGAATATCCTACATATGCCATAAGCTGAGCTATAGCACAGCCATCCAGCTGTGATCTTTCCTGTACCTGAGCAACATCTCAACAAAATCCCATGTGTATTATATGTGTATATACGGACAGATTTGTACCAACTCCGCATTGTTACACTTGACTTGCTCTTTTTTTTAATTATGTAAAAAAATCACATTAAGCTGAATCTAATTACTGCAATGTATATTAGAAGCAGGGCACCATCAAAATTTTATTTAAATTAATCAGGTTTTGATTTAAGATATTAAATTCAAATTAATCATGTAAAAATGGAAATGATCCTTGACGTGCTTCCAGCTGTGACTTCAGTCTGTTTTCTCGTGTGAGTCACTTTCGGGATGTCTTGGGGGGAACATTACGAAAATTCACGCCGGTGCTATTTCAATTAGAGTTATTTAGCAGGACAGATGTAAAGAATACGGTATAATTAAGAAGGAGCTGATGACACGGCTACAGATTTTCAGGATCAAAAAAAAAAAAACTGTTAGTGAAAATTGACTACTGGTCATGTAGTCCAAGTTCAAATATGCTGGGGTTAAGCACTCATTAATGATGGAATGAGGTCTTTAGATAGATCGTTGAACTCTTTCTCTGGAGCAATCTGCAGAATTCTGCCCTGGAAATAACTTTGAAGCTTCATTAGCAAGCAGATGATACCTGATAACATAATTTTAAAATTCTTAAAATAATTTTCCTCCCCTTGGTGTCTAATCCTTTCTGTCCCACTAACTTCAAAAGCCTTCAGAAAACCTAGAAGTGGCATATAAATGCTGATATAAAAGAGGCATTATATATATATGTACCTGTATACACGCAAAGCATTGTTGAAATCATGATGAATACAAGCTGCCAGAAATGCTACAATTTCTTCTAGCACTGTTAGTCTGTGCTACCTGCATGCTTCCTGACCGAAACCACAAAGAGGATGGGGGCTTTCCCACACAGATTCCTGACTTAGTATTTATTTATAACTCCTTCTACCATCACTATTTCCACTGTGAAAAGTGATGTGCACATTGGTTTTTTTATTCAAGGATACGGTAACACAAACATATTTTCTTACGTGCTGTAATAGTATGCAGCATAAACTTGGGAAATTATTTTACAAATTCTTTTACCTGAAATTAAATCTCCCAGGTAAAACTCTCAGACTTTCCAACACGAAAAAAGATCAGAGAGATGACATCCATTCCTTCTCGTACTTACAGATCTCCTGAAAATATGTGTATTTAAACATGCTTCTTATGGTTGCTATCCAGGGCTCTCAGTATCTGTTCCCCTCCTACTGAGTAATAGTAAAAGTCAAGTTAAATTTAAAAAATGCACAGTACATACTGTACACCCATAATTCTAGATTAAATATTGATCTCCACGGTGTTTTTTCCATGTCTCTTGCAATCTTTCTCTTCTCTCACCAATGTCCCATTGTCACTTCCCTCTGCAAAGCAGCACACAACTGAAAATATTTTCTACAACTAAAACAATTACTTTTAACTAAAAGAAAAAATAAAGTGTATGAGAATAAAATAATTTAAATATCTAGCTCTGTATATCTAGCAGCATCTTTCAGAGGCAGATTCTAGAATCTGTAGAAGCCTTATTTGCTGTTTCAGGGCTGCCACACGCTTCAGCAAGGAGCTGTACCCAAAGGAGGAGCAACGCACCAGACCAAGCATGCCTGGCTATCCACAGTGGATTGGCAGTAAACAGCATATTACACTTACCACAGCTTACCTATTATGCAGATTTCAAGGCAGGAAACTGCCTGCAAAACAGGTATACAGTGAGCATAAACTTTTTTGTTGTTGTGGTAGTTGATGGTGGTGTTGTTACAGCAGGAGAAATAATATGATTCATTGATGGTTTCTGCTTCCTACTCATATGATATAAACCTACATAATGATTGTTCTTTAATAGTATTTAAAGATATTTTTAAACAAACTGTGTGGGAGTTTAAGATAATAATGGTTTCGGTTTTTCAGGAAGCGAATTTTGGAAAAGTGTATGACTACTTTAATATTAAAAATGGTTCTCTTAAAAAACAAGAATGCTGTAAGTAATTCGCAAGAAAGAATATTATAAAAATATGCTCAATTTATTCATTTTTGATTTTAAACTTATTTTTTCTTTTGGCATAACAGCTGGAAAGAACAATCTTTTTTCCATAGGCTAGGCTGTTGCTTGAATGACTGAAATGTGTTTTCCCAGGAGAGATGCACAGGTTCATTTCCCATCTGGGTATTTTTCCCCCCTCCTGTTTCCACCTCCTCTCCTCCAGGACCAAAGCATATCGGTAATGAACCATAGGTTTCCACTGATATAACTCCATACACACCTAAGACATATGTCAAACACAACAGTGCTCTGTGTGAAGTACAGATCAGCCCCAAGATGTCTGTGTTCCTCTTTCTCAGTCCTTCCTCTAGGTCTGTGTACGTGGGCTCCAGTAACCACAGTTGTAGGATGAAGACACATGGACTCCAGACTGATATCTGGTCAGATAGGAACTGGGGTTAATCACCTCAGGAGGGAGAGCACAGATTCCTGTAGAGTTCCTAAGGGAAGAGAGTTGGGTAGAGGAGCACAGAGGTGTTATGCGATGAGAACAGGAACAGTCCTCAGGGCGGTGGAGTCTCTCTCCTTACCAGGGGAATGGCCTTGTCCACATGGCAAACATGTCCTCCCCAAGGCCACTGCAGTCACTGAGCTGTTGAACCCACGGCGTTTGCCAGTGAAATGTTTTGTGTTGGCAGCATAGTGGGGAGGGCTAAGAACCCAAACTGTGGGGAAGTTGTATTTCAGTGAAGTAGAAGCTGAAACTCTGAACTGGGACTTCATATGACAATGCTCAATCCACAGATTATTTGCACCATTCTGGTGCTATTCTCTAACTTTTATCAGTTCACTCTACGTGGAATAATGGCCCTAGGATGAATATGCCTTTCTTATCTCTTTCCAGTCTGGTTAGACTACAAACTCTTTGTGTTAGTGAAGGACTATGTATTTCTCAGTGCATTGTGTACCAAGGCTTAGTTAAACCTAAAGCCAGTAAGGTATGCAAATAATATTGGTAATAAACACTAGTATTTCTGTATCATCTCAAAATTATCATGCTCTAACATTTTTATGGAACCTCTGTCACAGATCGGGACTTTCTCAATCAAAGAGCATTTCACTGACTTGTCCATGGCCTTAATATCAATCTATGAGAGAGCATGGTTCAGATCTATTAATTTGTGGTATTTCCTTTTAATTTTGAAACACTATCAATATTTTTTTGTTTAGTATATTTGTATTTAATTTATTTGCCTTACCCAAAATGTATAAGCTGTTGGCTATTTCTCATTGGTTTATAACTACAGTGGGACAGATAAAATATAAGGCCATGAGGTGTCATGGGACTCTGGAATTGACATGAAGACCGGTTAGTATATATGAAAATTGTATATGGAAATTCTGACTTTTGCAGCTGGAGCCTTCATTCTGTGGATGTGTTGAGGTGTTTCTCTCCAGAGGCCATTGACACATACACTTGGGCTGACTCAGCAGGAAAATCTGGTACTTTGGAAGAATTCTCTCGAGAAAAAGGCGTTGCAAAGGTGAAACCAGTATTTTTACCAGTCCAGCCCCTTTCGGAAAGCAATTTTGTGCAACACTATAAAATTTGGGTCCTGTAGTCAATGCTTTCATTCCTTCTAAGGCAAGAAAGAAACCACACATAATATATTACAGAGCAGACATGCTAATTTTAAAAGTGATTTTCCAGGCAACTGAGCATGTCCCATGGGTTCCACCTGCAAGCTGAATGTTTATGTTTAACTTTCGAAAAATCTTTTTTCGGCTACTGAGAGATGAATATGGTTGTGTAAATGCGTATTTTAGGGGCCCTGCAAAGCTCCCCCTCACTAAGTGATTAAAGCCATTTTCAGAGGAGAGGCAATCACTGCCCAGCTGTGAGGACAGCGCATACCAGTGGAGAGCCTGGGAGTGTCATCTCAAAGCAAGCAGTGGGCTAGGGACACTGGGAGAAATCTGCATGTTCAGCACACCTCAGCCAGCTCTGTACAGAAAACTGATACTTAAACCACCCAAAATACTGAGCTTGGCTGTTAAATAAAAATCAGGTTCCTGATTCCGAGCCACTCTGCTCTAAGAAGCAGCAAATATTGACACAGAGTAGAAGTCAATGCTGTGAGCCTTTCACTGTGGACAGCTAAACAGGCAGTGTAGTCAATTTTCCAAGTTGCAACAGGAATCATGCCATCTCTGGTGTTGTTATTAACACCTGTAGGATTTAAAGAAAAAAACCTTCTTTATTTATTTTAGCAACATGAGCATTTATAGCTGTGCTGTTTGCCAAGAACAGTTTGAAAAAAAGGAACCTTTAAAAGTTCAGAAGATTTTATTTTAAAGCAAATATTTAAGATGGGTTTTAAAATATTGCGATTTCTACATGAACTTCACGTTATTTTGGGAGCTGATTCTGGATTTTTGAATATTGATGGCTGTCAATTTGGACACAAAATCAGAATGCAGTTCACATTCTGAGCTAGGTGAGTGAGGTACTGGATAAATTTGAAATTGTAATTGGATGCCTTAGATCTGCATCTAATTCATGTAACTTATGATAAATATAAAGTAATAAATGACAAAGCATGCTACATTTCTATGCACATGAAAAGCAAAAATCTGTAGCCTATAGGATATTCTTCTGACCCAGAGGAAAGTAAAAAGTCTAAACCAACATAATTCTGGAATCTTCTTTTTCATGAACACACTCATAGTACAATAGAATTTCACAGGATTTATTTCTGGTATTGAGCTTTTTCAGAGTACAGGATTCCCAAAGTCTGCTCAATGTAACGTTAGTACAGACAATAATTCAGACGAGTTTTTAGTAAGTTTCTCTGGTTTTGATGCTACTTCAGATTTTGGGACCTGATAGCAAGTATTATGGAAACACCTCTAATTTCTCACTGTAGGAGGGAGAAGTGTTTGAAATTCACACTCTTCTAGTCAGCTTTGATTGGACATAAGGTAATCATGGGGCTGAACAGTGCACTGAAGAACCTCGGCAAAAATGAGATGTCCTCTAGACAAGAAAAGGGAAGTTTGGCTGGAGGTATTCAAACAGGTCCACAAAGACAGGTGACTGTATCTGGGCAGAGAAATTTCTAGAATTAGAGATCCAGTCCAAAACCAGAAATCTGTATTAATTTGCCCTCCAGACTAGAAGTCACAAGGAATCTTCTTATTTATCTTTAGAATGATAAAAAATAGGTTGATCAGAACATGTTCTTGTCAGTTTTAAAGTACAAAAATCATAATCTGTGATTTGTAAAATCACCTTAAAATATTTAAAATCCATCCTAATTGAGGCTCTGGTTCACTTTATTTTTAAAGGCAATAATTCCTTGTCAGCTAGCCTCAAATTAAATATTATGAAGTCTTACCATTTTCTTGTGTAGAAGACACAACACTAGATAGGTTTCTTTTTTGTCTGGATTTCCCATCCTTCAATTTCTGATATGTTTACATGAGGGTATTTTTAGGACTTTATATTTTCCTAGTTTAGTAGCAGCAGAGTGCTGTGAATAGCTTAACAATTCATTGGAACTTTACAGTATTTTAACCTGAGAGAGCAGAATCCTAATTATAAACTAAGTACAAACTGCAGCCTTGTCAGAGTGATTTTATTATCCTGACTGCATCAATTTTGACCCTCTGTGAGGCTGTTTTTTGGGACATCAGGAGTCTAACAATTTAAAACAAGCAGAAGACAGCTGCTTTTGTCTCACAGAAGTCTCTGGATATATTTAGCAATTTACCCTTCAAAGTAAGCTGTTTTGATGGTACTATTGTAAGATGCATCATTTCTCAGTAGGACCCACATGTTTGCCTTAATCTGATAGAGTTCTCCTTTTTGTTCTTAACCTACTTCCTCTCCAAGAGGTAAGGGAACTTTAGCAGCAGCCGTCAATAGCAAATGAAGTGGGAGGAAGCAAAGAATGAAAAATAGGCTGTGATTTATAAAAAGAATGTAAAAATCTGTGATTATATAATGATGTACAGAATATGCTAGCTACCAAAGAAAACTATGACATCACTGTTAACTTAGTGAGCTCCCTATTTATCTCTGCTCTGGCATAAAGACAGCTTCTGAAGTAGTTTGAAACCCATAATCTTTAAGCTACAGATTGAGAAATGATCCCTCAGTCCAAACTGAAGTCCAAACTGAAGAAAGAGAGCTTGTTATCTGATGGAAAGTCATCGATCCCAAGTTAGCTTTATTTATTCTTATTTGAGTCAGAAAATGAAATGAGATTCCATATAGAGGTAGAGGTTGATGTGGAATGTCCCCTGGAGTTTTTGAATTAAGAAAATAAACTAATGGAAGGTGGATTAAACCAAAAGACTTAGTTGTGAATCAACGTCAAATAGTGACCACATACAACAAAGAATTCTGAAAACCTAATGGTTCTTAGTAGGGGAAAAGTCCTTATGTAAAAATATGGGCTTTGCCTCCTGTGGATAAAAGAGCAAGGGTTGGAAAAGAGACCTGTATCTTTAAATGATTTCTCCGCTGCACTGCAAGGACAGAGGGTGGCAGCTGTGACCACACACTCCCCATCCTCCTGCTTTGACGTTTTGTGAAGCCAGTAGGGCTGCTGCGCTGGGAGCCCTCCCGGCCACAGGTGAGCAGCCTCGCCATCTGCAATCCTCAGTAGGGCAATCAAGCTGGCCCTGCATGAGGTAAGATGGATAGTCTCCCCATGGCCCCAAACTCCCTCTGAAACTTCAGCAGATCAATGTTGCTGTAGTTTTTAATTACCCCTCCGATTCATCATTATTTCATGGAGTTACACACGCCCTGCAGGACACGGCATCACAGAGCACAGATAAACAGCCACTGAGCCCTGGTGCCCCTTGAGGTGCTGCAGTCACCCTCTAGAGGGAAATGTCACAGTGGAAGGCTCCTTTCCTTGGGTAAACTGACCTCAGGGTTTCCAGGCCAGTTTCAGCCTCAGCTGAGACACAAGAGCAGCCACTTCACCTCCGTGTTCTGGGGTAAGAGCTCTTATATCTCATAATAAAACTTACTCCTGTTGCCAAGTGCAGGCACAGAGACCTGAAGGGATGGTGGGGCTTCTGCTCTTCCCACTTATTTTCTGAAGAGGAAACCAATCTATCCTTGCAGTTCCTGTGTAGCAGTTATCCATAAATATTTGAACACAGTGCAGCACAGGGTCCACCTACAGAAGACAGAGAAGGCATCCTGAGAGGTGCTCAAACAGCCCTGGGTTCTAAAGTACTCACTGGCTTGCAAAAAAAGAAACAGTTCCTGAAGGCTACCCGCAGCACGGTCTGCTGCAGAGGTTGTTCTGACACATGTTGGCAGTGGTATCTGACAGAAAGACCTAAAGAGAGAATACCTCTCTGTTCTTTCTTGTTCTTCCCAAAATCTCCTGGTTATGTACAGTGCCAGGAGAATGGAGCAGCTTTTTCAGTTTAATCTGTGAGCCAATGGGGCTTATCAGAGAGACAGCACTTATCATGTGGGGAGCACAAACTAAACAGGGCTGTGGGAGGGAATATATCATGAAAAATATCAAATTTTGATGGGAGTTCTTTAGTAAATTGATAGCCAAAATGTAGTTTTTTGATCAATGAAGAATGCCAATATCACTTTTAATTGATATTGGTGTAAAAAATCATAAACTGCAGCCCTTGGAAGATGATGATAGATGTCTGCCACCATTCTTGCAATGCAGCATGCAGTAGCTTTCTGAGGTACAGCACTGGGATCTGTGCATCAGCAGTGCAAATTCTCCCTGAGGGGGAAGACCTACCTTCTCAGACCACCACCACAGAGGGAGACAGAAAAGACAAGGCAAATCACAAGTGCATGCTCTGTAGAAGCAAACAGACCTGGGACAGAGCTGCTCACACCTCTCTGCATCCATCATTCATGGTAATTCCTTCCTAGCAACAGAGAGATGAGAGACCGTGACACAGAAGATGCTTCAACATGTAACTGTAAGCACACGAGCAGTAGTCTTGTTGGGAGTGATTCCATGTGGGTTTCACAAGCACACATCCCTGAGCCTGTTCCACTGCTCCTTGTGTGATGCTTGTATGGTCAGTGACCACAGTGTTGCAGAGACTGGGAGAGAATGGGCAGAGGAGGTGCTGCCTCCCCTGCTTCCACACACACATGCTGCACAGTGGACATGAACTTCTCTAGTTCAGGAGGCCTGAGGCAGAAAATGTCTCTCTCAAAGCTCACTGAAGATCAGTGGATGTCTTTCTGTAAGGTCTTTCTGTCCATCCTGCAAATGACGGGTACAGCTGCAGTCTCAACAGACCTTTGACAAAGCATGGGAGAGGTACAGTGTCAGCCAGAATTAATGGGAATAGGAACCCCCTTGGTAAATCTGTATGTGCCTAAGCATGATAAAGCAGTATCTGTGTAAAAAGGCTCAGTGGATGGAAGCAAAGGAGATGATACTTCCTCACTGTAGTTCTGGTTCAGGTGCTGGACATCCCATGCAGAAGCTAATGTGCTCTTTTCCAGTGGCAGGTGATAGGAGAAGAGAACAGGCTAAGCTGCTACTTTCATCAGTGAAAAAAAAAAAAAAGAATTCAAGGCTTGACTCTGGGTAGCTCTGTGCCCTTTCTTTCCCTCAAAATGTACTGGTTGAAGAGACTCTCTGTTCTTCCCACACTAAAAGCAATATCTGTCCTTGGGTAGCTGGCACTAGCTGACATTGTCCTGTGGAGAGGTGTGATAGGGACAGTTATGAGACTGGGATAAGTGAATTCCATATTCCTACTGGGAAGGACGAAGGTGAAAACATTTAGTTTTACTCAGGAAAAGGGTTTTTCATCAGTTATATAGAACTGAGGTGGATCTAACTTAATTTTACTGATACCAGGAGCATAAAAGCAGGTGAAGATGGGATGACCTAAATGCATAGAGCAAGGAGTGGCTTTATGTTAATTGGGATGAGAGCATGGAGCCTAAAATTGTCATGTGAAGGCAGCTTGAATTAATTTTTTGAGAGGAGGTATTAATTATTGAGTTGTGGGCAGAAAAATTCATTTACTTATTAAAGCTCTGTGTATCTGGAGTTGGTTCTTGGAATGAAGATAATACATGCAGTTGACTTGTTCCACTGGGACTGCACGTAAGGCTTTGATAACCACTGCCTGACGGGATGAGATGCAGCCATGGTTAGACAGATAACCCCAAGAACCAGATCAAACTGTATAGCCCAGATTCTCATCTCAGATACTTATCAACCATATCCTTCTGTGTGGACCAGCTCTGAATATTTAAATTCAAGCTTCCAGCTGCTTTGATTGGATGGGAACATTCCTCATCCATGGGAAAATATTGTCATGTTTTTCCTGGGTAATTAAAATCAAGTGGTCAGTTTAATGGGGAATGAGATATGGCATTCCCTTTACTTTCAACTGTTCTTATTTAAATACTTGTTCAAATGAAAATAGGGGCAATGGCTTTCTGTTTTAGAGAAAAAAGATCTCTGAGGTTCCCAAAAGGACTGTCAGTAGTGTCTCATTTTCTGGAAATTTGGCCTCTTATGGTTGTCTCTTACAAATATGATCTGATTTTTAAAGTATCTTGGCAAGAGGCCATTTGCCATCTTTGATCTGGATCCTGATATGTAATTTAAACACACCCAAATGTATGAAGCAGTTACCCGCTTCAGACAGGCTTTGCAAATGAAACTACAGGTACTGACAGCATTTTTGACTCTGAACTACGTATGCTGGGACAGAAGAAGCTAGTAGGTAAACGGCCATCACCTGCAAACACATCTCTGGAAGAAAATATTGAAACTTGATTTTGAAAGACCATGAAAAACCCCCCACTTCGTGCAAATTATCTGAATTTAAAGTCAAGTGTAACGCTCCTATAGGCTTCAGGTTCCCTGAGGGTTGTATCAGACAAAGTCACTGAGAAAGCTGTTTGTGTTAAAAAAAAAAAGGGGAAAAGAATAAGAAGAGGTATATATTTCTCTTTCATTCTCCCTCTTTTTTTGTTGATTATCTGCAAGTGATTTGCATCCTAACCATACACTGCAGAATTTACCTGGTGTAGCAGATTACTGCACTGCTTCTCTGCAAACAGCACCCATGGAGGAGCTTCAGTCACACATAGGATCCAGCAAACACGAGAGAGGCAGAGAAGGCATCAGCTGAATTTTGCACCAGTATGTTGAGAGTGCTGTGGCTTGCACTGCAGTGTGGGCTCAGGGAGCACAGACTGGGTTTCTTTCAGATGAAGTTAATAGAGAAGTTGTGCTCTGCAATCACACCTAATGTATTCCACTTGTCAATGCGCATCAAGTCCGTGGGACTAGACTAGAATTAGTTTGAGGTAACCCCCAAAAAGATACACTGTGGACACAAGGTCCTTAGCACCAATTATGCACTATATCTGTTTATTCCTACGCACCAGCTACTTGCAAATATGGTTTAGCCAAAGAGGCACATTGAAGGACGCCACAAAAAAAGTAGCTGAAGGAACTATATTTCCACAGGCACATTATTATTTATCATTTGCACTGAAGCACTATGTAACAACCCTAAATCCCCCATTGTGCAAGGTGTTAGATACTAACACAGAACAAGAAGATGGTTCCTTCCCCTGAAGAATTAAAACCTCGAAATATTTTAGGATGGAGCTTTGCCTCACAATCCAGCCTGACATGTTCCCAGGTGCTGTTCTGGCATAAGAAAGCTGTAAATTCAGTCATGCAACTTAGCTCTGGGAAGGAGGTGGGACCGGGGAGAGGAGTGTAAGATTTCACAATGCTCACTTTTCCTTGTGTCTTCACTGGGTTGAAATGGATGGAAAAAAGCCAATAGCCAGCAGAAAGTGGAGGCTGAGGGAATACAGCACTGAACCGATATCCTGGTGATTCATGACCTTCTTGGGACACTGTGAAGAATAAGTGAGTGACAGATTATCTGCTGACCCGTGGGATAGCTCATTTGCTTTTGTTCAAGCAGCAGTTTTTCAGTAGAACTGTAGATCCGATATATGTCTCTGCGGAACTGAGCTACCTTACTGCTAAATAAATATGTCAGTCAGCATTGACACAAGTTAGTTTCTCTGGTGGGAGGTGTTTGTCTCACTCCAAAGGGGAGCCTGAGAGGATGCACTGTGGAAGTTAGGAGGCAGGGACCCTAGGGCAAAACAGAGAGCGAGTCAAACTGACAGTGGGGACAGGCTGCAGAGCTACCTGGAGGTACTTGCATGCCACAGATGGACCTGTGATTTCTGACTCTGTGTAGGATTTTCTTAACTATTCTTTCCTTAAAGTTTGGACAAGTTTATGGTTCCTGCATTGAGGTTAGTCCTTCTCTCCTGGGGTCTCGTCAAATTTAAAAGCTGTACTATTCTTTTTCATAAAAAAAACTCCAAAATCCTACAAAAACCAAACCATAAAGCTCCTTATATTGTCCCCCTTCACAGACATGTTTGACCTGATCCTTCATTTGCCTACACCTTAATGTTTATTTTGTGAGATAACCCCTTCTGCTTTAGAAGTCTGACCCTTTAAAACTGGACTAAGATTATGATGCAGTAGTGTCCAGCAGAGGACTGAGGAAGATGGTCTGGCATGTTCTGTCTTAGTGTAACAACCACTTCCACTGGTTATACTTAAATTTTAAAATATTTTCATTTGTACCACTGAGACTGTAAAGTTAAGGTCTGCAGCAGAAATGGGAAGGCTACACAGCAGCTAATACTGCCAGTTTTTTTCAAAAACCAATTTTTCAGAAATCACAATTCTACTGGCTTGCTTCGATGTGAATTAACAGTGAATATTCACGGTCAGGCATATTTTGTGATCACAGACACAAAACATGGGGAGTAAAGCCCTGTACCCCTTCTGACCTTGCAAGGGATCCAGTAACAACAAGAAGGAAGAGTAAAAAAACATTTCTCTCCCCAGTACTGATTCCCTCAGTCTTGCCCTCTTAATAAGCATTTAAATAATGTAAATGTGAAGGGTGGTGCAGGAGAGAGAAGGGGGGGTGCACACAAACGTTTCTGACTTTTCTTTTTCCCCCGAACACTGATGCCATTGCATAATTATATGGGTTGGCTTGAAAGAATGAAACCCAGTTCAAAATGTATGAGTTCATTTTTATGTTCTACTGAGAAAATTTATTCAGTGTGACTGCTCAGTAGCGAGAGCAGTAAAACACCTTAATCCCTGGTTGAAGAAAGGTAATACCTTGACAGATGTGTGCCTCCTACTTTCCTTGCGGCCATGTTTCAACAACAAACCTTTATTTCTGCTTCTCGGCTGTAGCAGAAAAAAAAAAATGAGCGGAGCAATAAAGCAGTCAGACAAATCTCAGGAGCCAGGCGGCAATGCAATAGTAATGACAGATTTTTAATGTGGCAGGAGAGATTGACAGGAAAATGTCTTCAGAGCAAACGCACGCCAGATGGAATGAAAACGGTTTATTGGAGTATGGAGGTGCTGCTGAACTGAATAGAGGGCGGGTTTAAGGTGGGTGTTTTATCTGCTTCAAGTAAACAACAACAACAACCAAAAAAAAAAAATTCCACTCACCAGGTATTGCCTTAGACCAGTCTTTGCACCAAGGGGATATTTTTTGTTTGTTTGTTTATTTGTTTCTTTTTCTACAGTACTGCACCAGAGAAAAACTTTAAAGTCAAAAGTTCAGTCATTACATGCACTGCACAAAAGGAGAAGGCAAACTGGTTTGGTCTCAGCTTTTTATATTGTTTGCCTCTCTTTCCTCCTTTCCCCCATCTCTCCCCCTTAATCTGAAGGAATTTCTCACTCACTATGAACAGATAAAGATGTTTCGATGTTCTTTTAGATAAATCTGAATTTTTTTTTTTTTTTTCAAAAAGAGAATGAGTGAAAAAAAAAAAAAATCCAGCTGATAGAGTAGCTATCAAATCTAGGACAGAAGAAGAAACCTACGCTAAAAAACCTATAAAAGCCAATATAGCTGTTTCTATATCAAGAAGAACAACATCATTGTTTTTTTTTCAACTGAGTAAACTTAACTTGCATGCTCTTAGTAATGATAATAAAGTCAAATTCAGCCCTACGTCTCACAAGAAAACATAACTCTGAAATATTTCATACCCTCCATACAGAGCAAACGCAGCAAAACAACCATAAACGGGAAGAAACACCACAAAAGAAAGGAAGAAAATTCAACTCTAAACTGTGAATCTCCCTGACATCTTTTCATTATCAGCCTAGTCAATGAAGAATGCCACAAAGGAAAGGACGGCATCATATTATTAAAACATGCTGGTTTGGGGTTTTTTTGAAGGATGCGCTTGTATGTTCTCTGTGGATAGCTTTTTTATTTCATTTGCCATTATTAACTCTCTGTAATTGTGTTTTACATGCAGGGCTTGGATTAAGTGTTTTGCCTGTATCATATACATTTGTACCATTCTTTTTAGAGTCTATTTCAGGGCTTTTTTCCTTATGCAAACACATCAGAGAGAAGACATTGAGTTACCTTCTTTATTTGTATTATACTTTAAAACAAAACAAACCCACCCTTTTTATCTTTGACAACATGCGTCTTTTTTGCTAAGGAATATTTATTTAGACAGTAAAAAGATGTTATGGTTCTTTCCACTAGTAGAAGTGTATGCACTGAATATGCTCCAACATAATTTCCAGAAAGTGAGGAAAACACTCTGGAAAAGTAAGCAGGGAGTTTTGCCATGTCGTTTCATCTGATAACTACAATACTACGATAACAAAGCTTTAGGCAATATGCTTAAAACTGACAGAAAAAGTAACTGGCAAAGTCTTGTAATGATCCCTTTATATTACATATTTTATAAATTTACTGATTGCTCAGAAAATATGTCTTTTTCTTTTTTCATGTTTTGTTTTTTTCAGAATCCTGCTATAAAGTTCTGTTCAACTCTCCTTTTGTATTAGTCCTGACAGAGCTATAAAAATTGCTTGTATAATTCTTATGGTCTTCAGGGTTTTGTTTCAATTTCCTTAGCATTTGGCTAAATATTGGCATACAGGCTGTTCATCATGTTGCAAGAGAAAATATTTTTATATTTAAAAAACCTTTAACTAGTTAAGTCATTTGTCCTTATAAAGAACGACACAATGTCAAAGATAACACAGATAAACAAAGTAATGAAGGGCTTGTAAGTGATGTTGTGTATGCTACATCCTTTCACTCAAATGTAACTCGATTATCCGTGAATGTAACTTTTTCTGGTTGGGTTGAAGCTGTTTTGTAATTCAGTCCTGCAAAGGATATCACGTCACTAGGAGCTGCTTTTTAGAAAACAAAAAAGTTGAAAAAATTTTTCAGTTTATTTTAGATTCTATTTTACTAGCTTTAAATACTCTCCAAAATTATACTCAGAATGAATATTAAAGCAATGTTGAAGACAAAACTTGACACAACAGGATGTGACGGCTGCCATTCTGTCCTTAAGCCACCTTTTTGCAACACACATAATACAGAATATTAATCAGTGTTTTAAGGCTGTGGCAGTTCCTAGAGACACAATGACAAGTTAGGGACAGAACATCCAGCTTAACTGTGAATAGCATTGCCTTATTCTGCACCAGAATCCTCATATCTTTTAAAAATAGATTTTACTGTGTCATCAGCTCCATTCTGGTATCACTAGTAAACTGCAAGAGGTATAAAAGCTGCAGTGGAAATTGTACCAGCACAGACACCAAAGTTGCTATCGGTAGTGTGCAATAGCTTGAGTTTTCATTTCAGAAGACACTGAATACTGACTTTCAACCTCAAAAATTTTTTATTCCTAAAATCATACCAAGTATGTCAGCATGCTCTCATGCACCCCCGCACTGTGGAATTTTGATAATGTATGTCCTAACCGCTTAATTGATTGATTAGCTTACTGCAGCTTTCTGAGGCACCAAATTTATCTTTAATAGCCGGAGTCAGGCACGGCAGGCAATCGAGGGGGGGGTCCCTTGGCGTCGATTTGCTCTTAACTGGAAAGTCATTACCACTTAATACATGTAGATTGTGTTGAAAGAAAATTATGTGTAATGAAATGAGGGAAAAATTAGTGGAGTGTTATGGGCGAAAGCAGATGTTACGGAGGAATTATGCTAGCAGAGATAATCACCTTCGCTAGCATTGTGTGTGCTGGGGTGTTAACTCAGGGAGAGAGTTGGTGAGAGAGCTAAATAAATGCATTGATTTACACAGATCCACTTTTCAAACTACAGTATATGACTAGCACACACGTCTACAAACACATCCATATATATACACACACATATAGACATGCTCAGGGCTGAACTTCTATATTTCTGACGCTCTTTTTTAGCTATTTTCCAGCTACTCACACTATATTCAGAAGTCCTAGCTGGAAGCACAGGGAAGTAGCTGTCGATTTGCATAGTATTGTGAAGATGAGAATAATATCCAAGGGCAGAAGTACCCATATAAGCATTAAGATGAGACCTTGTATGGTTCAAACTCTGGACAACCTCTCCTGAGAGAAAACTGATGAATTTGAGAGAGGTCTTTGAGGGTAGCAGCAGACATTTTAGAAACTATAAAATTGAAATAAACAGCAGATAGTTGCATAAAAATTATAGAGACATAGAATGTTGTGCCTTTACTTAAGCAGCCTCTAAATAAAGAAGATAGAAGAAAAAAAAGGAAAGATGAAATCTTTCTTTTAATGCAAGTTAGGAACATGTAGTAGTTTTGCAGACAGGCAATAACAATAACACTCAGAATCAGGACAAGGAAGGGAAGAGAGATGTCACAGATTTTACTTTGAATGCATTTTAAAACTGTAAATTAATCTTTCACCTGTGGCTATTTCGCTGTCCTTTTCCAGCCATGACTGATATATATGCTTGATTATATTTCTTATATCTCAGCATGCAAGGTCACTACTAATTTTTATCTTGGGTTTATCTATTTCATATAACATGTGTTTGGATTTAGAATTATCTCTGCTTTATCACCCATTTCATAATAAAAATGTGGTCTCAGGAAGAGATTAGTTTGCAAAATTCACTGTCAAAACCATTGATAATTAGGGTTTCCTCATATATCGTTCTGTTCCTTCGCTACTAAAGGAGTCTTTATGAGTATAGTTATTGCTGGTGATAATAATACAAATTTCAAAAATTAAAAAAAAAAAAAGACACAAGGTTATGTATTCCCAGTATCACCATTCAGAGATAGGAAGTTAGCAAAAAGACTGTCAATTTTCTGTCACCATATTAATGAGTTAAAGAAATGCAGCCAGCCCCTCATGAATCAATTGGAAAATTATGATGAATGTTTCAATAATTAAGAGAATAATTAAATTGCTGAATGTAAGATGGTACTAAATGAAACAGCTTTCGTAACAGCAGCATATTGCTGTTTATAAATACAAAGAGCCACGTTTAACTAATGCTGAGTCCAGCTCAGATTTATCTGTCTGTCTTTAACAGGCTGCGGGCCCAATCCTGCAGAAGCCCACCCTACAGACAATGTCCCTCCTGCCTTAGCCCTGTGCACGAGAGCAATAATGGTGTGTGAAAAGCTGAGCACAGGCAGCGATCTGCTGCTCCATCAGAGCCTCTCCGTGTACCTACAGCCTTCCCACCTGCGCACTGCAACGTGGCCACCATCGCGCCGCCTCGGCGATAAGCAGCTAAACTTAAACAGATAACGAAGCCAGGGAATTCGCAGTTAAAGCTGACACTCTGATGGTAGCATGCATGATGCTTGTGGAAATATTTTTAAAAGGTGATATGTGTTAAAGGTGAACTGTAAAGCTGGAGTGAAAATTATGTTAAGTTCAGAAATATGTCCTGAATCTCTCAACTATCACGCAAGTTTTACTGTAGCTTTCAAAATTCTCTTTTCTCCTGTACAATAATCTGGCAGTTTCTCCTTTGATAAGGACATTCCCAAACATAACTTTGTGTGATATCACACATACCAGAACCTAGGATGCTAAAAACGAGACATCCTAGAAAATTGTCCTTCAAACCAGGGTATCTCAGAGCGATGCACATATTTAAAAAAATATATTATTTGGAAGGAAAAGTGTAAACCATTCCCTAAGCTTGAAAACTTTTATAAATCTTGGTGGAGAGGAGGAGTAGGTGGGTAATAGGTGAAATAATTAACTGGTATATACTTGTATTTTGTTTTGAAAGCATGTCACAGAGCTTTTTTTTTTTTTTTTTTTTTTAATTTGCTGCTGGAATATCAGCATGTTTCAGGAGAAGTCACATAAGGTAGGGTCATTTCAGGTGCAAAATTCAACCAAATGCATTTTGTTTTCCTGTCTGTTAAGATCCTAAAGTGATTTTTACTGCCCCATCTTTCTCACGTCCCTGTTTCACTGTTTGGGTTTGTTTCCCTTTTTCTCTCTTTTCCCCACTCACTTCTTCCATTCACATACCTCCTTCACCATACACCCATCTTCCACCAGTCCCTAGGTCTCCTTGCAGTGGGGGTAGGTTTTATTTGCTTGTGGAAGAAGTCTACAGAAGGAAATTTTCTATTCAGTTCTGAGTTAGCCCCTCTTTGGAGCTTAATCATCATCAGGCACAATTTCACCATCTTCTTCATCTCTCATGTTGCTGAATTTATTCTTCCTGTCTCTTTCAGTAGGAGTGAAGGAGACACATATTCCTGTGCAGTCAGAAAGTCATCAGTGATACACATATTTCACATTTGCCTTTATTCCTTTCCCATCTCTCTTCTCCTGCACAGAGGCACCTCAGACACTCCCCTGAACCCCATGCCCCCAATATGTTTCTTTTCCATTTTCCTCTTCCACCTTCAGTGCCTCTTTCCTACTCATCACATAAATATATGCTCTGGGGTATTTCAAAACCCAGTATTATGTACTTGGAACACTAGTGATTTGAGGTGGAATGGAGAATAAATATAGCCATAATATGCTTTAAAATAGGTGAATTAGTTGAGCAGGAGACTTTTAATGCCACATGGGTGGTCAGTAAAAAAGTAACAATTACCGTGAGATGGAATTTGGTATACCACAGTTATTTCCTACTCTCGAGATAGGGCAGTACCATGGTAACCTAGACTCCACTGCGTGGCAAGTGTTGTTAATTGTATAGATTTTTAATGGGGATAATTATGCTTCTCCTGTCTGAAACCAACCTTTACTGGCAGTGATCAATGCTCAGAAGGATATTCTCAAAGGGATGTTGCATGTCCTACAGTTTGTACACCTCATATTTCTTGCTTATAGTCAGAAAATTTCACTCCATCAGCAGAAGAAGTGTGAAGTGTTTACCTTTTGATAAATCCTGGTAAGAAATTAAAATATTAAAATTTCAGGTGGATAGATATTCATTCTCACCGTAGGTTAGAAACACTACATATTGAGGGGCCAAGCCCAAAGAAAGGAAACCATCCTGTTTATATTTGATAATTAATTAGATAACTTAATTTTCAAGCATTGTTATGACAGTTTCTTTCTTTAGTGTGGAATTTAGTTTTTTCTGAAATATCCACATCTATAATGAGGGCGGATGGAAATTTTCTCTGGCAAAATCTGCTTAAAGAAGATTTTGCTTTGCCAGAATTTAACATTCAGGTCAGAGCTTTTCTGCTGTATGGCTCTGTTTCAGGTGAATATTCACTTCTGAGAACAAGATTAGGGAAAATATGTTGTTTGCCAGTGTTTAAAAATAAATATACCTCTCGGTTGTTTCCTTAACAGCTCTGCAGTTTAAAACTGTGCTATGAAAACTGGTCAAACTTTAAGCTTCTGGAAAAAAAACCCCAACAACCTTTATCTATGCTCATTAGAGGTTTGTTATGTTTGTCAGAGTGTCTATGGTCAATCAGGTTGCACAGTTACACCACATTCCCTAAGATATGCGGCCCTGTCACTTGAGCAGGACTTTGCTCCTGCTTGCTGGAGTTGGCTGGATCTCTGGATCCAGGATTATTAGCAGAGACTATCTCTCTCCCCTGGTTCTGATTGAGCCCAAAGGCTATGCGGCAGGAGGAAAAAGCTTCACATGGAAAGCCACTAAAACATGGGAAAGAAAGGGTGTAAGGAACCTGGGAATGGAGAGCTCTGAGTGAGGGGTGGTTGGCAGAGCTTGTGTTCAACAAAAAAAAAGATCAGCCAATTTGGACATGGAGCAAATGAGCACATGCTTATTGGTAGGTGTACGTGCTCCATCTCTGACAATTATGGGAAAAAATTAAAAAATAATGTTGGTCCAGAACATGATGTATGAAATTGGCCAGAACATTTAGAAACATGGCAGCCTTGAGCTTGTGGTTGAGGAGGAACATGTGGGTACAGACACTAGCCCCAGCTTTGAGGAGAATGACTAAATGAGCAGGTGTTGGATATAAGATTATGCAGGAGTAAGAAATGTGAAGAAAGGTGTACATGAGTGCTACCAGAAAAGAGGCAAGAAAATGAGCAAAATGTTAAATGTTGGAAGGAAGAAGAGGAAATCTACTCCATCCACCTCTACTGAGCCTAAACATAAAATAACTAGGCCTGAGTTCTGATTTCACTGCACTGTTTAACAAAGCAACAGTAACTTCCATTCAAATTGTTTTCCATCCCATGTTTAATAACAAGTTATGCAGAGGGTAACTGTCTTCTACCACTTCTGTGTGAAGACCAGAACAAACAATGATATTTTTGCTTGTTCAATTCCTATATTTCCAAAACATGATGGAAATGCACCTATGAAATTTAAAGTAAGCAATGACACTGTGAATTTTAGCACTCAACTGGAAAATATCTGGATTAAAGTTGCTTTGGTGTGTCAGTTTGGCCCTCTTAGGGTTATGCACTATGACTGCCAATAAGGACTGGATCCCATACTGTCTCCATGTCCCTGAGTTATTAATTGGTCACTCTGAGGGGGAATGGCAAAGTCTCTGCTGGCTGTGACAGAGGGCAAAGCAGGTTCTCCTGGTTCAGGCACCTGAGGGTGTAGAACATGCTGTCTAACCCTATTGCTTATAACCCAGCCCTCTTCCTGAGAGTGGAGTTCCAGTTTGCCTAACCAGCGTAAATAAATTAGAAACATAAATTTTATGGATAAAATCACAAACAGGCAGAATTAGTGGGGATGTTTTCAGGTTTTCTGTTGATTACATAGTGAATTTATTCACTAATTTTAAAAGCCCTGTTTCAATAACTACCAAAAGTTAGGTGAAAAACAAGTACTACGATTATGTCCAAAGGACTGGACTTCACTTCTTATCCCTTTGTAATGAAGAAGCAATAATGCATTCTGAAGTGTTCACAGTTGTACACTTCTGTTCCCTCATATTGTTCATCTCCCAGTCCAAAACAAACCTTGCAGAAGGACCCAGATCTCTCAGCAAGTAAGCAAAGTCACCCATTCAGTGCCCTGTGCACAAATACTGCACAGTATAAATGCTTTGGAAAATCTTTTATTTTGTCTCACAGAGTAGGCAAAATTTGATGATTTTTCACATCTTTGTTCTAGTTGCCCAGATGAAGAAAGGGTACTACCTCGCTTTCCCTAGAAAATCATAAGGAATTTTGGTGAGGATCAGTTAATTTATGCTGTAGTAACAGTCTGCAACTACAGTGAGGTTCTTGAGTATAGCCTTGCAGCTAGGAGGTGAAATTCACACTGAAGGTGCATTTTTCTCATCTGTTAGTTTTTATGCTCCATTATATATTTTCCATTATAATTTGAAGTGGAGGATCACAGAATAGAAAGCTGATGCATTTTAACAGGAAATGTTTGCTTTCAAAGAAGTGTACCTCTATTTACAGAAAGCCTGGGTAGAGTTTCAAAAGTACTTTTGTCCCTATAGCATCATATTATCTTTTATACTTCTTAATTGAATCCTCATCCTGGAGGCAAGTAGGTGCTGAATGAACTAGACCTCCCAGGTACAACTGCAATGTATTAAGTCTGGGCTTGAAAAATAAGAGATAGCTATTTGGTGCTCAAAGATATTTACTTTAAACCTGTGGGTTTGTTTTTTGTTGGCTGTTTTTTTTTGGGGGGGGGGCAGGAGAGGAGGAGAAGTTTGCTATTATTTCCTTCCCACAGTTACGTCGTGAGAAGAAGAGAGAAACACAGGATGAAATGAATGGAAAGCAGAGAGTTGACAATATTTTTCACAGAATCTACTATAGCTGGCTAAATGCTATTAAAAAAAAAAAAGGTGTCTTCGATGGAATTTGGAAACGGATTGCTATCAACCACTGTTCATTTACTGGAATTTGCAAATGGATTGTTCTCAACCATACTGTCTTCTAGTTGTGTTTGCTTTCTAGGGACATTTGTAGGATTCAATTACTATTGTGTCTATTCACTGAGAATTTCAGAACAGCATGCATAAGTATTGATGGAAACTGGGTATTAGATTCACACACATGAATATGTGCATGCTGAACACATTGGAAAAATAAATCAACGCCATGTGACTCATCAAAGCAGTCATATCTAACAAAGCTCAAGAAGTGATTGGGGAATGTTCACAGAAAAGTGTTCCTGAGCAATTAGAAGTACTTAGAGAGGAAAAAGGATCTCTTTGAATTCTTTTGCATAATAAACTCAAGGAAACCTCAGTCTGCCCATGGAGATCCCATAAGCAGAAAAAGGGCTAAACTTACTGACTAAACTATTCATTGTGAATTATTCCCTCTGCTCTAATGTCTGCACGGCATGGTAGCGTGGTGCCAGCCCTGCTACACACTGTAATTTTACTCTTCTAGGAATAAAGTGTGAATATACTGCTGGGCATGTTAAAGCACTCTGCAGAGGACATTATATATATTTTCAACATGTGACCTGCCTTTGATTTTTGTGTTGAAAATGGAGTTATCAACCTTCAGAGAGAAAATATTAGCCCACAGACAGTGAAATAAGATAATATTTTTTACTTTATTTCTGTTAAGTGCTATTTGGTGCAAAAACTATATAAGACTGAAATGTAGATTTTGAGAAGTCAGAGCTCAGCACAGCAAAATTCAGCCAGATAGTTTTTACATTTTTGGGCTGACCATGAGTTAACGGTTACTGATTCCCTTAGCAAATTCCTGCCTAATTGTTATTTTTCCTTGATTAAATTGTCCTTTATAAGGACATCTGTTCTGTTCCTTGCCAAAGTGTAAGATACAATCATATCTTAGAATTTGTAAAGTACTTTGGACAACACAGTAATAAATATATTCTGACGATGAATCCTGCAAAGGAGACGTTGTCCTCCCCCCCGCAAGCTTAGCACATCTCACTGTCAGAATATTCTATTTTTCCTAACTCTGTGACTCTCCTTCTCTCCTGATAAAGAATTTCCTCTATAATTCATCCCTTTTGCCAGCCCAGATCCCTCCAGATTCTGCATCTCCTTGGGACAACTGCTTTGTGCCCTAATGCCAAGTGAGAGCCACTCCTGCTCTGAGGACCAAGATTTCTTTGGGTGGCTGAGTACCATGGAAAGCATTTGTTGTCATTAAAGGGTCACAGAAAATTACCCCCTGAGTTACAATCTGAATTACTCCACCCTGAATTCAGGACAGCCCAAATGCTAATTCAAAAACATGCATTACATGGGGATAGTCACAGGAATTCCTCTCCCAGGGAGGAAAGCTTGCCCTTTCCAGATCTTTTCAGCATCTAGACGTATATAAGACTGGTCTTCTGACCTGTCTTGCACATGGGCCAAATTGCTGTATGTAGAGGTAAAAAATTCAGAGCGGAAAAAGTTTTCATGGGCTGGGGATGACAACTCAAATCTAGACAGCAAGATCTAAGGAGGTCTTTTAATATAACAGAGACATATTTTGTAAAGATTGGAAAAAACACAGATTTGATTTGTAGAAATTAAATCTGGAAGAGAAACTGTGAAAAGCAGGTATGGTGCTAATAGTCTCCAGCATTGTGCCACAGAGAAATAACTCTGTACAATGGTGGAGAAACAATGGCTCAAAGAGGTTGCATTTCTGCTATCCTGGGCTTATGATCAGACATCTGGACACTGATATGAGTGGATAGTCTGAGATGAAAGGACTGGACAGAAGGTAGCAACCAAAGATAAAGAGATAAATGCTAGGGAGCCATCAGCTTTGTGACAGTTGCTGAGAGTGAATTAAATCATAGAGGAGTAAAACCCAGCAGGAGATGGGGAAGCATTGACAGAAAATGGGAAGGCAGAGAAAATACTGAAAAAATGATTGGGACATTGGAAAACAAAACAACCAAGCATCAAGTCATGGAAACCCATGGCGAGGAAAGGGAGAGTTGTGGGAGATGGGATGATTTGCTCTCATCTTCTAAAGGCTCCACATTCCCATGAATGCTTATAGCTTTGCATAAATTCACATGCAAAACATAAGGAGCAGATTAAGCTGAACTGGAAGGGAACCACAATGTGGTGAGGTAATAATTAAAGGCAGTTGCTGGGAAGCTAAAGCGTATGGGAGATTGATTATAAATAGACAGAGATAGGTTTGCTGAAGTGGCTAATGTCACAGTGTTCCTGAGGGAATGGACAGCAGCTGCAGGCAAGTCCAGGACAGGGAAGGTACTGTTCCTCTTGCCCCTCTCATCACAGTCACTAGCCCCAGTCCACTTGTGAATCTTGAAGAAGGACGGACGGACTGAAAAAGCCATAAACTGTGGACCTCTGAAGACAAAATAATCTGTGGCTGTGTACATTGTTTGTGATATTGAGAATGACATCCTGGCTCACACTCCTTAGCAGCTTTACCAGTATAACCATCAGGGCTTTGGCCATTATAGGGTAAAGCTAGCATCACCCTGGGTAGCATCAGAAGAGACTGCTACCAGGAGGACCACCACTATTATTACTAGCTGCAATAAAAAAAGCACTTCTTAAAATTTTTTTTCTACCTAATTGTCAAAACTGAATAATATTATCAGCTTTTTTATCCTTTGAGTATTTTTCTAATAAGAAAGCGCAGAGATGCACTGCAAATAAAAGCAGAAGATTCGAGGATGCAAAGCAATCATGCAAAATGACTTTCATATCAGTTTGATAAGCAGCTGAAATTTAATAACTACATCTCTCCTATGGTGCTGGATGAAAGTTTAATACTTTATGCTTTTGCTTCTTTCTTCCGCACAATGCTTATTCAGAATCATAACTTTTCCTTTTATAGGCACAGCAATGCTTAGGTGCGGTGGATTAGTCGAAGCCGTACGAGACTCCAGTACAGTCCAGACTGTAGTGACTTATAATCAAACCCTAGGAGAAGACTGTCAGGGGTCATAAGGGAAATGAGCGGAGATCCAAATGCAAAAGTAATATTTACTGAGGATCATGCACACAGATCTTACTGTCCCAGTAGGCAAGATGGAAGGCCAGTCTTTCACAACCCAATTCCAAGAGATGCTGGATGCAGGAGAGGAAAAAGAAAGAGGAAGGTAAAAATGCCTCTCAGAACTCGGGCCACAGATTTTGGCTTAAAATGTGATTCAAAACCCCAGGAATGTGAGACAAGGCAAATTAAGATAATAAATGAATAAATTTCAGCCACCAAGAAATATTTGCGATACTGGGAAAAAAAAAAAAAACCAAAAACCACCACCCCCCCCAAAAAAACACCAGCACCCATCGCTTCTCATTTGCAAACCAGTGCTGGTAGCATTCAGTGCACAGGCTTTTCCACCGTAGGTGACACAGCCCCCAGCCCGGTTTCCCTACCGTGGAAACCAGCATGGGGCTAAAACAGCTGCAGCGGGGACCTCTGTGCCCTGCCCGATAGGTTTTTCCGATGTAAGCTTGTGATGGGAAGGGTCACGTGGCCAGAGGGTCATGGGCAGGGGGGTGTGGGTCAGGAGGAATCAGGGAGCCAGGAGTGGTGAGGGGACGCGGGCAGGGGCGGGTGAGCAGGCATGGGGGCTGGCAGGGGCAGAGGACAGGGCAGAAGACAGGAG
>VZTD01000880.1:706604-811604 GCA_013397725.1 Rhagologus leucostigma | reverse complement strand
ATATCACTTACACAGAGGGGGATACAACAAATATATCAGACCATGAAGCACACATATGTGCTTTTTCTTTCTGAGCATCCGCAGCTGTATATAATCAATGGAACATTCCTTTGGAGTGCGCCACAGGTCAGCAGGAACCTTGACACACAGCTGAATTTATGAGTGATCACATTGTTTTAAATATGCATCACTTAGATTTCTACAGGTGTTTAAAGATTTGCCTCAACATTCCCTTTTTTTCCTTTTTTTGTTCCTTTTGTGAAAGGCGTGCACATGGAAAACAGAGATTGTATAATTAAGGCTTCCATTTGGATGCTAAAATTGATATAATTCACCAGAACTGACAACAGAGAATATTATATCACCTCTAAGAAAAAAACCCACTCAAAATGCTAAAAAAATTAAAATTTGCCTGAGTGAAATATTGCTTCTAATCAGAGACCAGAAAACCTTGAAATTCACCAAGCCTTGTTGAATGTGGGAGACTTTGTAAAGCATTAAAAAAAAAAATTAAAATCTATTTTTATACTTCAAAATACATGTCAGTAATTTTGTCTAAAAGTATACATCAAAAATAAAAATAAACAACACGTTAGAGAAACCCTATTAGAAACATGTGGTTTAAAATAAAACAAACATTATTAATTATCTTCTTCTTTTATAGTAGAAACGATATAAAATTAAATAGATAAAATCTTAAGAGAAACCAATGTGCATGTATTGAGGAAAGACAATGAAGCTTCACAGACCGAATAGAACCAATTCCTTTCAAATAAGTGGGAAAGCCCTACAGAGAGAAATAAAAGTGAGGAATGGTGAATTCTGTAACACTTGCCAGACCAATGAGCTTCATCAATTAATCACAGCAAAATAATCACCACCTACATTAAAGAATAATACATGAAAAGGACAGGGCATAGCTTTAACTTATTCAGAAAGGGCTGACTCCCTAATCCCTCTGAGTCTTGACATGTTAACTGGGTAGCGACTAATTAGATGTCAAAAATTCATAAGCACTCTTTAATATTGCATATATCTGCGGCAGACATTTCAATATGAGAGTTGTATACACAGAAGTCACTATAGCATTAAAACACAGCAGGGTGGGAGAAATAAAAGGAAAACAATAAAAACAATGGCCCTTAAAAACCCAAGAGAATGCCTCCTTTGGAAGTGTGTACTTTCTTATTCAGAAAAGGTATCACCTTAATAAGAATTATAGGCAAAGAGGTTTCACTGTTCCATGCTGTGTGGACGAAAAGAGGGAGAAAAGACTGACTTATCAAAGGCACTGGCAGGTAAATAGTAATTTACTATGCATGCACAATGAACATTACACAGTGCCTTGACACAGGGCGATAATGAAAGACATGCTATTGTGGCATCCATCGAGGGAATTTTTTTCTTCATTCTTCCTTCCCTTGTCTCTCTTGAGCAAAGAAGCAGTGATGTTTCCTGGCAGCTGCCTCCTGTTTCAAGCCATTTCACATAATATAGAAAGAACCTGAAGTTTAGTGTATTAAGTAAGTGAGTTAGTTTGATGGTTTGGCGATATATACATTGCTTGTGCATGAACTTATATTTCAGATGCAGGGCTCTGTATTTTTACAGAACAAGCCTTTTCCTGTCTGAAGAATTATATGAACCTCTTATATAAAACAAGGCAGCAAGATTAAAAACAATGCATCATATAATACACTGTTTTATGACTTGTATCCTTTAATTGTAGCTCTCAGGAATAAAAAGAGAGGAATGTGCTGTTGTTTATAATGCAGAATTGCCATTCTCTCTTTTGGCTAACAATGTATACTGTACAGGGCTACTAGTCTGTGGAGATTGCTCTCTTTTCTCCTTTACCAAATAGCGAAGTTAAATCTCACTTTTTCGATGCTTCTAACTAGCTTACAGGCAGCAAGCCTTTGAATTTAGCCTGCATGCAGTATGGGAGGCTGTGACTGTAATCCTCCCATAGCTGCTGCTGTTTAAATGTGACATGGCTGCAACCGGAATGTTTTAATTATTTTAAAAGTGTAAAATCTTGTAACATGATGATATAAGGTAAGCAGCCTCATGCAGAGAAAAAATTATTACATTTGTACATCTCACGGGAGTAGCATCTAAAGAGAACATGGCTCTCCTTGTACATTGCAGTGTGTGTAATAATGATATTTGCATGTATCAGCTGATTAGTACTTTCATAAGCTGACATCTCTCACTGTGATGGCAACTTCTGGACTGATATAGTACAAAAATAAGAATGAGATGCAATTTAATGACTACTGACCATGTTAGACTGAATGGTCACTTGTTCAGTTATATGTGGCCTTTTCTTTGAAAGTTGCTAAGCTAATTTTTTTTCCGAAAGACCTTCTATGATCAACACTGAAACTAATTAACTGCTTGCATTTGTCATTATTACACTATTCACACCTTTTTCTTGCAATTGTAAATATGTTACCTAGCACTTATGTTTGTCCATGTCTTGAGTGTCCAAGAGTGTTTTGTGGGCACACATGTTGTGGTTTTAGACTAGAACCAAAATATTAAAGGGCAACGATTAATTAGTGATTTCAATCAGAAGGTGATGATCTGCAGTGCCGGTAGTACTTTTTGACTCCTTTTCTTCTCCTCTGTCATGTTCATGCCTGTTATATAATAATGCTGATGTTAATGTGATACTGCTCTATTTTCTGGCACACTTGGCCAGCGAGACGGTCCCAAAGCACTCTGTGCATTCTCCACCTGTCTTTGCTGTAGCCCAAGTGCAGACTGGCTCACTTGGATGAGATCTAGCTGATTGTGTCAATTTTTCCAAAGGAGTCCAAAGATGCTGGGATAGTTTTTCTATAGTTTCATGGTCTGTTTGTTCTGTGTAACCCGGCGTTGGTTTGGATGTTCAGGAGCAGGAGGGGCTTCCATACCCCAAGCAGTCTGCATGTGCAAAGCTCTTATCTACAAACCCCAATGAGCTCATATGTACCATGGGTGCTTTTTTCAGGATTTCCTTACTAACTGGAGCTTCCTGATTTTTTGATTTGATCAAAACCAGCATCCTACCCACATCATAAACATTTCATAAATTATTCTTAATAACCCGTATTTATGTAATGAAACCTGTGGGTTTGGAAGCATTTTGGTTGGAGGTGGGAAGGAAAGGAGAAGGAAGAAAAAGAAGTTCCTTCCCTTCAAAGACAGGCTTACTCTGAGAAGTGCTGTTGAATACCTGTATCTTATTGTTTTTGGCAAAATTCACGTGGCTTTCAGAGGGTTGAGGCCAGAAATTACATTAATTTAGTGCACCTAAGCAAGCAGGTTAACTAATGCCTCCTTTAAAAGCTGAAAATAAAGTGGTGTAAGCATCCTTCATTCGTCTACACCACTGATATCTCCAAGGGTCACTGATACAAACTAAATCCTCACTTATAAAAAGTCAGGTTTTCCAGAAGGATGCTTTATTTTTTCAAGAAACCTGGTTTTCTAATAAGACTGGGTGAGTCTAAATCCAAAACAAATGTATAAAAAGAGACATGGTCCTACTTAGTTCCTGACTGCCAAGCAAAACTCTGCAAGCCCAGTATAATGCGTAAGTCTGATCATAGTGTGACCTTACAATGGGCTTTCAGAGCTGTGGTGGGGGAGAAAACAATATCCACGTAACTGATCAATAGCTGAGCATCCCTTTAGTCATTCCACACTGTTGTGCACAGGCAACCTGTGAGCTGACAAATTTGTCTACAAAATGTTCTAAGCCTGGAAAATGAAGTCATGACAAGTAAAGGTCATATCCAGCAGCTGCATGCAGAGGGTAGTGTGATTGTGGTTTATTTTAAGGGATAAAAAAGATATAACTGGGGAAAAAAAGTATGAATAGGTGCAGTTTTGGTTCTCCTTAGACCGTACTAGGCCAGTAAGTTTTGTGGAGAGTTAATAAAGGAGGTGGATGTGTTCCCAAAGGGAAAGGAATATGTAACACAAAAGTGACAGCTCAGTCAAGACTGGAAGAATATCTGCTGACGTTTTAGCCTTTTTCGTGGTTGCACACTGGTTACAAACATCCAGAAACCTGGAAGGAGTAAAACAGAAACCAGAAGAGAAGAAAGTCCCTTTCATTACATGTTCCTTGAACCAGTGAAATCACTAGTTCCTTGAACCAGTGAAATCAGCTAGTGGGAATGACCGCTGCAAAAAGTTGTGTCTGTGAATTCCTAAAGAAACAGAAATATCAGTCTAGGCCAGTTTTTGCTCTTTCTCTTGTTCTGTACAAACGCTGTCCTGGGCCAAGATAGAACTGACTAATGCCACAACACTTCAGAAGCCCAAATTGTTGAGAAAGCTGAGAGGAACAAATGGGAATCAGCAGAACGCATCACCAAAAGGACAAATAACAGATGGACAAACATAATTCCAAAGCAAATGCCAAATACTGGAAGGAACAACAGAGTTGGGTAACATACTGGAAGAGAGGCAAAATAGTTAGATTCAGAGGACCAGCACAAATGCCAAAAGGCCTTTAACAGAAGAGAGAAGGTGAAACTAGACAGGCAAAAGAGAAGCTGCTTTAAAAATTCAAAGTATTTGTAGCACAAAATATTTCTATCTGTTAGGTTCTTGGTGTCTCATCTTAAATATTTCCATAGCACTGTGTTTTCTACTGGTTCAGGGCACTGTGCTCAGCATGCTAGAGCTGTATGTGGACATGCTGACAATAAAGTATGAAATTGGGATGGACCAACCCAATTTCAATCACGTAGCTCTTCTGAATTCCCACGGTGGCCACAGCAATGTGTTCGTTGTGTAGACCAGCTGTGATCCAATGCATGTTACCCCAGGAGCAGCCCACAGACTGAATGGACACATGTTAAATCAAGTCTGCTAAACAACCGCCTTTGAGACTCCTTCTGTCATTAAAATGCTGTTCATATAAATTTGTAAAAGTTGTTAATTGTAAGGTGCTCTCACTCAAAAATGTGTTCAGGACCCTGTTTAGCTGTGCTCCAAATTACTCATACAGTTCTAAGGGTTAATCACAGAACAAATGTTCTTGTAATGAATTATTGGTGTACCTTGATGTCACAAGCCAAACAGTTGTTTATGCAGAAGCATTATAAAATAGGCTGTAGTGCTATTGAAACAATATTAACCAAGGTAGAGAGCTGGAGAGTTTGGTTCCTTTTCTACCCACTGTTGAGGTCAATTCTATTATTTATGTGGTTGAAAGCACAACAAATAGATACTGTTATATCTCTTTACCCAAAGCTTGTGGTGTTAAATTTCTGATTACACTTGGTAGAGTGTGAAAACCCCAAAATCTTCTGTTTTTCCTCTTCTTGTTGCCAATGGTTTCTGAATGTCATTAAGGACAAGAAGTACATATGACAATACCTACATGACGATTTTATTTTTGCTTAAAAATGTGGTATATTTCTTGTTGACCCTGTCAACAACTATGAGTACTAATTTGCTAGCTCAATGACTCATCATCAGTTCAGTTTACATGTAGCTAAGAAAGGTCAGCCCTGAGAAAAAAATATTTTATTTCAATACCTAATTCAAGGAGGTGTGATATTTCTATGGGGTTTCTGACTGCTTAATGTACAACCCTCTAACTGCAGAACCTGAACAGTTCTAGGTTCACTGGTTCACTTTAAATTATATGTGAGAATCATTAAGTCAGCTTCCTGAAAGGGTCTGACCTGTGTTGGCTGTGTACCGTACAAACGCAATGTCGGACAAGGGGTTCTGCAGTTAGAGGTCACATGTTTTCATTGGGTTCTGCGGCTGGGGTCAGGAGATTCTCTTTCTGAGTAATTCAGCACAGTTTCAGGACTCAGCTGTGCTGCTGGGGGTCACTGTTCTTGGTCAGGTTGCCATGGGGAAGGGATAAGAGAAAAGTGGACTTTTGTGCTTCCTTCCGTTTGACTGCACAGCTTGCTGCTTAGCACAGGGCACTTTGACAGGAAGTGGCTGTGAGGAAGCCCACACTTGTTCCAGTTCATCTATCACAACAAGAGTTATTCTGGAGTGAAAGGATACAACCTAAGGGATGCAGAAATTTCAAAAGATCAAAATCAGAGCATGTGCATGCTCCCAGAGAAAAAGCTCCCATGTAAAACACTGTAAAGCATGAAAAATGTGGTGTTGGGCTGTTTAGGGATGGCGTTCTGTTCTGTTTATGTTGTGATTCTTTTTTCCCCTCAGCATTCAGTATATCGGATTTGTGTTCACTATAGAAGAAGTTAGTATGCAAATACCAGGACTAGCAGGGATGGTTTTGGTGCTGGTTCCTCCCTTATTTGACACTTGCACAAAGCCTTACAGCCCAGGAAAGGAGCTGGAGGCCCACATCAGACCAGGCTGCTGCTGCCGATCTCATCTGAGCAGTGGGAAGCTCCATGGACAGTGTAGGCCAGTGAGGAACAATAATCTATATACATACATATTCTAATAGGAAAGATTATTTTATTTAAAAAAATAGAGAGAGATGCTGAAGAAGAGATAAAAAGATAGGTGCTCTGTCACAGGTGAGTATTATTTCCACTTGCTTGTGAAAGCTGAGTCCTTAACTTTTCTACGAATTGGATGGATTGAAGCTCCAGTAATAAGGCTGTGAGCTATTATAGGTTTACTGGTCCAGAAGCATATATTCTTCACTGGCTCCTACTCCTTTGGCATCATATTCTGCATTTTGAGAGGTGAGGACTGAAAACAGTGAATGACATGATGTTTTATGTCTAAAAGAAGAAGAATATACTCCTAGCTGTGACTAAAACACCCTACATAGGATAAGTGGGAAGAATTTTCAAAGGTGGAGTAGCATTAACCACCAGTAACTACTACACTAAATAGATTCAACTGCACTTAAATGTTTTCGTAGCATTATTGTGCCAAATAGTTATTTGCTTGTCAGAAGGCTGTATTTGCTGGAGGAAAGTTGAAACTTTTTCATTTTGATTTTAGGATCCCTTTTGCCCTTCTCTTATGTCATATGATTATTTTATTTTGGCATTCTTCAGGCGAATCTGGAAATCACATTTTAGTCAAGTGTAGGATCTAGTTTTCTACCTTGGAAAGTATAAAGTAGGGACTATTCAGGTAACTGAAAGGCAAAAATAGGTTGTGCCTCTCTGTATTGTTACAGATGTTATTGTTAGAGTTACCATGATTGCCATTACAAACGTACCACACTCCGCTTCACCCACACCTCTATTTCCTTGTTCTCAGAATTGGAAATGTTTGCAGCCACTTGGAGGTTTGAACTGGAGAACAAACAAACTGCAATGCTTCTGGATCCCATGACCTGCCTGCAGGCCCCTGAGCATACACCCATCCAGGAACGGACCCAACAGGAAGCAGCTCAGAGCATCCTTTGTTCAGGGGGGCTGTTGCAAAATCAAACTATGCCAAGGCTGGCAGCTCAGAGCTCAGCACTGAGGAAAGAGGGTTAAGGATACTTCCCATTCAGTGAAAGTATGTGCAGAACCTCCCCCAGGGTCTGAAATTTTGCTTTTAAAAACAACACATAAAATTTGGTTCACATTTGTAGTGCTAAAAGTGCTCTCTTCTGAGGAGAAGATCCCAGTCCACATAGCAGACCTTATAATTCACCATTCTGGTCCTTTTCTCTATATAGTTGTGATGCTGTTGGAAAATACTGAAGACTTGGAGATTTTAGAGGTAATTTCAAATTTATTTAAAAAATATGCAAATTTATATTTTCATAGTATTTTGCTGGTTTTAACTGAGCTGGACAAAATTTCTACACAAATAATGTCAAATGATGCTTGCTTCATGTTCTTGAGATCAGAACCACTGACCTCATTGGAAATATGTTTGGGAGATCCTGGATGAAAGCACAGAACTGGTTCAGTCTGTGACCTGTAACAGAGTCGAAAGCCACCAAGGCTTTTTTTGACTTGATTTCCTGAGGCTTAGGAAGCCTACAGGAGAAAGCCATTTATGTCTCTTGTTGTCCCCATCTCTTGTCTCTGTGAACGTAATTTCAGTAAGTTAAATCAATGTGGTAAAGTGAACAGATATGTTAATAGTTGACAAGCTTTGTGAGATAAATGCCCCAACAAGTGATTCCACTGCAGGAAGGCCAGTGCCATGAGCTCAGCAGTGTTGTTCTCTTGGGTAGCCAGCTCACACACACTGGTTGGCCAAAAGGCACATGCAAACCTCAGGCATTTACATAGGTAATGACAGGATCTGGGAAGGCAACAACGCTAATGTGTATTTAGGATAAAAGATCGGGGCATGTTGTAAAGAACTGAAAATATAGTAACATAACCACCAAGAGAAAAAGGGAGACAACAGTAACTTCAGTGAGAACATGGGAATACTAAGGATGTGTAGGAAATCACACTCTGAAAGTCCATTGCTCAGAGCTTTTTCATTTTGACAGGCAATGCTTGAATCTACTGACTGTCTCACTTGAGACCTCCCTGGTCATGTTTTGTTTGTTTGTTTGTTTGTTTGTTTTGTTGGGGTTTGTTTGTTTCACGGGTTTTGGTGGTTTTTGGTTTCTGGGGTGTTTTTTGCTGGCACCCTTATCCTTTGTAATCCTAACACAGGATTTAAGTGTTAACTTCAAATCCTGCATGGATACACTGACGTCTTTTCCTTTTACAGAACTTACAGATGGAGAAAAGAACCCTACTGCACAGGAGATTTGAATAGGTGGATAAGCACCAGTGAAAGTATTTGCATAAGGAAAAGAACTCTATTTTATAACTCAACATGAGAAGCATAGATTACTTTGTACATACTTATTAAGATTAGTCCATAAGAATTCATTACTGGCATCTTACTGGAGAAATTAGTTATTTCTTTCTCAGTCAAAGATAACACATAAACTTTGTTTGTACAGCAGACAATTAAGATGGAGGTTATTTCCTAACACTAATGAAAGTTCTCCCTTAGAACCATTGCAAATTTCTATGGACCTCTAACCTGTCATTTTCTTCTGTTTAGTTCATTGTATTTTTCAACAAAGAAAACTGTACCTGACTGTGCACAGAAAAAGAAAAACCCTTTTTCAGACAAAAGAAGCAAAACTCTTTTGTTACAAAAAATAGCACAACTTCAGAAAAGATATTTCCTAATAGAGATCACTTGGCTATTTGACTGTTTTCAGCATGCAGAGGGTTAAGCTCAGCTGAGAATGCCAGACATACCTGTATTCATTCCATTTTGAATAAAGTGACAAATTCCTATTCTTGGTCACTGGAGCAAAAAATTAGCCCCGTGCTTCAGTGAAAGGTCAACATGGGAAGAAATAAACAGGAGGTGAGAGGTCATGACCTGTGTCTAGAACAGCAAAAAAATGGCTGAATAAAAAAAAAAGAAGTTAATTCTATTGTACATTGTACTTTCCATATAGTCAGGTCCCATTTGAAATGCAAAACACTTCTAGAGTATTGTTCTGGAAAAATCAAGATTGAAATGTGTGTATATTTATTTATTTATACTGTTATTTTTGTATAAGCCCCATTGTTTTGGTCTATTTTAAATAACTCCTGTGTATACGTATATATTCCTATGATCAGTGATACGATGGATCCAAGAGATGTTTAACTGAGCAGGCCCAGAGAACTCTTTGGCTGTCCATGTCTTTTGGTCACATCTTCAGTGTTTACTACAGACCTAGAGACTCCTGTGAAATGCTCAGGGAGGAGAACCAGTCACCAATGGGAACGACAGCCTGAATCAGACATTGAAGGTATTGGAAAGAGGCAACAAAAATAGTGTTTAGCTCTACCACTCATGTTTGTGCTCAGCCTCTCTCACTGACAGACTAATCCTGTCTGATGCTGAATATCAGTTCTATCTAGTCCAGGTGTAGAAAAGCCATCTTGTGTGCCCTGGGTAGATGTTGTGGACATGTAAGCAGCAGCAGCAAACAGCAGACCATAGAAATTAAATAAAAGCATATTTATTCAGTCAAAAGTGGTATTCAGTGACACACTTCATGCACTGGGAGCTGTGGAGAAGGGAGCAAAGCTACTTCAGAATGCAGCACTTCTGCGAGAGCTTGCTGCTGTCAGCAGCCTGGGGATACCTCTCAAATCACTTCTCAAGAGTCCTGCAGGTATAGGTCTGGGGAAAATAGCAATGTCCACTGCTTCGTAATTTTGACTGCAGTTAAAAAAAAAAAGCATGACAGAAAAAAGCCTTCTCTGAATGTGCATATGGTTGACAGAAGGGCCAACTAAGAAAGAGCAGCTCTGCCAGAAATGGTTTTCTCTTTAAATACCAATACAAAATCAAGGTGTTGAACCAAAGAATGCCTCCACGGACAATGCAGTATTGATCTGTAGGGTATTTGACTCTGCAAAAAGAAAGCATTCAAGGTGGCAGAAAAGTCATTGTTCAATGTGCAATGCTGGGCAAAAGGATATATATTTTCCATTTCTTCTTCTCTTACAAACTGTCTGGGAGGGTTTTTGTTAAATATATCTTCATCATAAAATGACAGTTCACTGCAACCAAAACTCTAAGCAGTACAAGATTGATTTTAGCTAATTTCCTGTCTCCCAAAAAATTAGGAACAAATGAAACCAAAATAATTGAAACAACCTGTTTCAACATTTTGAAATTAAAAATATCCTTTTTCATTTGAAGGTACTTTTTATTTAATAAGGTAAGTCTACTTACATGAGAGAAGGGAAAAATTATGAAGATAATTTTTTTTTTAAGATTCTGAAGTGAATATCAACTTAGTTACCTTTCAAGAGTTTGAATTTTTATTTTTAAAATATATTCATCAGATTATCAGAAAATGTCTGCAGAATGGCAAAGTGCATCCTGCTGAGTTCCAGTTGTGCAGTTTCCTAAATGCCCCTGAATATGATGACCACATAGAATTAGGATGCAACAAATACCTTGAGCAAGCCACATATTTAATTGTATGGGCTTACATTAAGAGATTACAACAAAGCTTTCAAAAACATGAAATCAGGATATTTTTTGTGTCTGTTTTATGTTGAGCTTTTTAATTTTATTTTTTTCATTTTTATGTAGTGCTTTACCAATGCTCTGCTAATTTGATCATATTCTTTTCTTCTGAAATAGATATTTGCCTTCTGTTTGCTTTATTTTCCTTTCTAGGACTTGCTTGTTGTTTTGGCTTAATATGTCTTATATTAGCTGCAGAGTTTTACAGTGTTATGCCAGTTGGCACTTCATATTTCAGCAGGTTGAAGAGCAATATGAGGTCTTGTGTGAAAGATACCCACCCGAATTAACCAGTTACCATCCTTTAGCAGTTGTTTGTACGTATTAGCTACGGCACATCAGGAAACAGAGTGGTTCTGAGACCCCAGTGATGATGGTCCAGTGGTTCCCAAAATATATGAGCCAAGTTAATTTCTGTTGCAGTTCAGAGAAGATGGTAGATATACCAGTGAGGCATATGTCAAAAATAGAAAAAAAAGATGGTTGAAATTGGCCTTACTACTTAACATTAATTCTGCTTGCATGCTGTTGTGAGGTATATTGTTCTTTTGAAATCAAGCTATAGCATTTATTCTGCTGCTAGGAGAAACAAAACCAATCATCCCTTTTCTTCCCATTTCTGCGTTGCAAGTGAAGATAAATGCAAGTAAAATATAAAAAATTTTGTATGATGAGAAGGCTGCATGATCCAGTAGAATTCTTCAGTGAAATTCAAATGAATGGATTACTTTGGGTGAGGAGAAGATACATCTTCTGCATATCTTCTTGCATATCTTCTGTATATTGACGTCTACCAAGTCTGTTTTGCTATGGCTGCAGAGTGCATGACACCATGTCCATGTGACATCAATGCTCAGAGCATAGTGAAAAGACTGATGTTCATTTTTCACAAGACAGGATGGAAACAGAATAGAGGGCCAAGTAACCAGAATAATTCTTTAGGTTTGCTCGGACATGCCTAGTTCAGAAATCTTGATGACAATTTGTATGTGGAACTGAGAAATTATTGTAGTTCTCGAACTGTCCTGACCTCTGAGGCAGTTGCTTAGATAAAACATTCTTTTCTCTTTACTTCTCAGCACTTGAATCCACAGCAGACCTTGATATGGTTGTCCAAGATTTGACTCTTGGAAACTGAAATGTGCTCTCCTTTGGTGCAGCTTGAGCCTGTATGTAAAGCCCAGAGAATGCAGCACAAGGTTGGTTGTTCAAATGACATTTAAAACCAAGAACTTATAATGGTTCGTCAGGTCTTGCTATCACACAGGGTCAGTTCTCAGCATTTCAGACACATTCCTGCTGTATGGTGCTTTTTGCCTAGAAGGAAGCTAACAGTGTTTTATCATACCAAGGACAGAGGTGCTTTTGTCAGGAACCAAACCATTACTGGTGTGTTGGCTATCAGATAAGGCTGCAACCACAACACTGTGCCTTGAGCTAACCCTCAGTCCTGTCAGCCAGGATAGGTTGCACCGGGGCTGCGGTTCCTCCAGCACAGCCCTTCCAGTCATCTCTGTTCCATACCCAGAATGATGGATATCTAAACCCCCTGCTTTGTTACAGCAAGATGTTAATTCATCTCAAGCCTACTCCTACATGAACTGTTTCTCTTTGCTAAAAGGGTATCAAAATAAGGCAACAGATAAGAACAAATCCTGAAATCATGAGTCAGTTGTTCTTCCATCTGCATTCAATGGTCTGACAGTTGTTCATCACCAAAATCCTGAATAAGGTCATATTATGTAAATAAAATGACATTCTTTGCTTCACTCATATTGATGTGTAACTCTTCATTGAGCCTTGAAGGGAGGTGGGTATAAGAAAAAGAATAAGGTTGTGGGGAAACTCTGGGGTAATTTTCCAGCGGTGTGTTGTGGGTAGCACTTTTCAGACAACACTCTTTTGCTCTGTGTTCACATGGCCAAATGTTTATTACTTTGAAGACATTACCAATTTCTTTGAATTTAACATACAGACAAGTTTTTTTGTTTTAGTAGAATAAGAATTCCAAAATTAAAAAAAAAAAAAAGAAAAAGAAGAGACAAAAATAAGTGAAATGTTAAATTTGTATTGCAAGAATATTTTTTATAATTAATTTTATGCACTATTTACATCAATAGTAAAATATACTGATTGTATCAAACGGGAAGTGTTCATACACAAGTAGCTGCTTTCAGCAAAGGTAAAGGTATTAATTATCAATTAGCAGAAATTGCTTCTAATAAGACTGGGGGAGAGACAGAGAAAAACCGATCAGGAAAAGCTGACACTTACAACGTTCTGTAAATTACCAGTATGTTGGGTTTTTTTTCATTTTTTTTTTTTACATCTGCCTTGGATGATATGAAAAAAGGTGTCAGAGACATAATTACTAAATACATCTAAGATACAAACCCTTTTGTTGTTCTTTTAATCATTTGAGGGAAGAATATTAATTCCTTGGAAGATTTTTGTCCTTTTTTACAAATAACAAGTAAAATTAACTAACAGCTCAATTATTTTGTTAATGAGGTAGCTCCCCTTCCCACTGGCATGAATTCAGTTTAATTTTTTTCCTTGAAATGTCTTCTATTCTACTATCAATCAAATATCTTTTTAGTGCATAATCAGGAAATCCTAATGGAAGGAAAAACAAGTTGGAGCTGATGACAACTACAGTGGCTTACTTATAACCACTGCCTGTCACACATGCAGCCATACTAGTGATTACAGGTTGACTAAGGAAATGGAAAAGTACTTTAAAAGCAAAGCAGTGATAGAGGAGCCAAAGTTGATGACTTTTATGAATATTTAATTATTTACTCTATATAAGTTAACCACACTACATTTAAATCCATTGTCCTATCCCAGATGTGTCTTTAATGAACTGGGTTTCACAGCTTTTAAGAAAAAGCACTCCAAAACGATGCCTTTAGTTACCTATTTCATCCACATTAAGCACTTTTAATGAGTCCCTCCATTTTCAGAAGTGGTCTTTCCACTGACTTGAGGGAGCAAAAGCAGAATTGTATTATTTAAGTGGCAATCAGTTTCAAAGCAATAATAAGCCAATAGTTGGTGTGAATAGTTCACAAGCAACTGACAGACTAAAATATGTTTGCTTAAACTAGTCCATGAGTACCTTGAAATAAGAATTGTGACACAAATATAACAACCCCACCCACCACCACCAAAACCACCAAAAACCCACCCAGAAAAAAAGCAGAAATAAATTTAAAAGCTATGCTCACTTACTAACTAATTCACAGTAAATATTTTGATTGTCCATAACTAATGTCAAACAGTGCCTAGAATGGAGAATTATTCCAAAATGAAGTTGACAAGAACATTCTGCACTAGTTCATTTCCTCGGCAATGCATACATTTATAACTTCCTGAAGCATGTGCTGGAATGATCCCGTCTGCAAGTGACATGTATACGGCTGGTGACAGCATGGTCAATATCTGGGAAGAAAAATCGCAAAACACTGGCAACAAAAAAAAGTTTAAAAAAATGGTGGCCAGTGCTGCTGCCTAGACATTAAGAAGCATCCAAGGATCTAACTCCTGCAAAAGGCAAACGACAACTAATGGGGTCAGATTCTTGTCATTTATTTTAGTTGTTTTTTGAGCTGCCCAGCATTGCTGAGCTCTAGTAATTTAGGTTAAAATATCCGCATTCAGAAGCACAGGACCTGAAGCTGAATATTTATGTCACTGCTGCTTATTGTACTGAACTTTATAAATAGCAGAGCAGAACCCTACCACTTATTTAGTAAAAGGAAATAGTCACAAATTAACAATATTCTACTCTGGACATCTGTTAAAACTGATAATGAACATAATAGCATGGTCTTTGATATCTAAAAGATACTAAAAACTAGAGCAGACTCAAAAATCCCAACTGATATTTAAAATCACGTCCTAATACCCTTGTGAAACTTTCCATGCCATCTACTATTCGGCAAGGAAATCATTAGGAAAAAATAGAAAAAGACATTTTTTTTTGGAGCTGCATGTTTTATTTGGTCTTTCACAAACAGACAGGCTAAAAAGATGGGCCAAGACCAATGGCATGAGGTTCAAAAAGACCAAGTGCTGGGTCCTAGACTTTTAGCCACAATAACCCCATGCAATGTTACAGAAAATTTTATTGAATTTAGAATCAGAGCTGAAGTTTTTTGTCTCATTTCTAACAGAATCCTTTTCCTGATACTCATTCTTATGGGCTTATGTGATATGGTATCAAATATCAAATGAAAAGAATCAACTCAATCGGAGGTTCATAAGATGCTTCCAGAAATTATTTTTCCAGAATGTTTACCTTAACATCCCCCTCCCCTGGAAGTAGATTCAGACTTCAGTGGCTGACCATTAATTTCCCATCCATAGGAAAAAAAAGGCAGAAAATTTGCCTTTTTCGCAAGAAGGAAACAAATACAACCAAAAATCCGAACAAAAATCCTATGCTGCATGGTTCATATCCAATATCTCTACAAATCTATTTATCCAAATTCACATTAGGCATTTTGTCCTGAAACTGTCTAAATATATCCTATATCTAAAGACAAGGTACTGTGTTTGTCCCTGCCAAAAAAGACATCATACCTTTGTTCTAAGGAAATGCTCTTTACCCTAACCTTATCTCAGAAGAGAAGGTTTGAGAAAATATTTTACTTCTTGTGAATCTGTCATATATTAATTCATAAACTGAGCAAAACAAGAAAGGGAAGGATTACATGGACATTTCAGCTATTTTCTGGAAATGAGATCAAGCACACACCTTGTAGAATAAGGAATAAGGACTACTCATTTTGTGAATAAGGAAGAATGCAAGAAAGAAAGCTACCTTCACTGGAGGTTTTGTGATACAATAAAAATTAAGGAAATACTATTGTCTTTCATTTTATTTTTCTATTAAAATCTATTATTGTTTGTTTAAAAATTAATTAATACACTGAAAATAGTAATGGATTATTTATGGAATGTACACAGACCCAGTTCTTCTTGGTAAAAGGCCCACAAACAAGTGCAAGTCCAGTTAGAGAATAGAAATATCCTATTTTACAGCTGAAACAAGGCAGGCTTCTTGTATATGTAGATTCACTAGCACAGTTAATGCAATTCAGTAGTAATGCCAGGCATGCAAAAAATATGTTAAAAATAGCAAGAATAACTCTTTTTTTAACGTGATTCAGTAACCAAAAATAAGCCATCATTACTGGCAAAATGAATCAACCAGCCTCTGGCCACAAACTTCAAGTGACGTATCAGCAGGTGAAATCCACCCTAACAAGCATAAAGCTGTCTCTCTTTCACCCACAATGAAAACATATACAATATGAAATGAAAGTTACTGGACCTCTTGCAGTGGGACCTGTCTTCTGATGATCCAATAGCCTAAACTTTAAAACCCCTTTAAGGAAAACCTTAAGATGAAAGCATAGACTTTTATATTGCTTCCATGAATACACGTAAAGTTATTGAAAACACTTACAAACAATATTATACATTCATTGCAGAGAAAAAATTATCTGGAAAAAGTTTCAAGCTCACCTCTACCATGTACTTTAATAGGGTTTACATCTATGAATTTTAAAATGGAGAAAACTGGAGGAAATTGATGGTCCTAAGGCATAATATTTTTGTTCCTAAAAAATGTTTTTATGTTTCAAACAATTGGAAATTAGTGCTTTTCTTTAAAATTCTTTAAAATACATAAAAATATGTATTTTTTTCAACAACATGACATATGGAAACTTTATTTCTCAGAGTAGCTTTCAGAAGTCTCTAGTCTAAAACACTGATGGATATATTAGAACAAGTGCAGTCTTTAATAGACACAACATAGTTTTGTATTTGTGATGAGATTAAGCACATAATTTTGTCTGAGTTAATGTTTTGGAGATTAGTTCTGTTTTCATGTTGAATTTTCACACTGCCTATGGTGACCTGTGAATAACATTTTGAATAACATTTAACTTCAGTTTTGTTTGCACTTTTTCTTTCACTTGTGCAGGATGTGTAACTGTATAAAAATAAGTAGTGTCATCAGTGATAAATAACAATAGAGTCATAGTTATTAGGCTCTTCCTCAAAGTTGTAATTTAGAATTAAGATACTGAAGGATAGATTCAGAAAAAAATACCCTTTCAGGTAGATTACACGCAAATTGATTGTAGATGTTCAGATCTTTCCCGTTGGAAAGTTATGCAGTTCTGCTGAACTCAGAAAGATTACTCCAGAGGATAGTTTGGCCCACTCCATACAGAATAGCTTAATAGTTTTAAGAGTGGCCTCTAAAAGAATTGAAAAATATAGTTATTCTTTCTGCTCCTGAGGTAAAATCAGTGGTATTGGTAGAGTCTTTTGGGAGGTTTTTTTCAGGTTTTGTTTCCCTTTTAAAAACTTACGGAAAGATTAAAATCTGCTTCACATAAACTAGAGGTAACATAAGGTTAGGTGCAGATATGCAGGACCAAAATGTTAATAATGTGGAACTGTGGAGTCTTGACAATAGTCATTCCTCTTCTGATTGAAGATGAGGTGCCAGAGGTGCTTTTCTATGGTGCTCTCTGATAGTTCTAATGAAAGCATGAGATAAATATATATATACATTGCTAGGAGAAACAACCAGAATACATTAATGGAGTGGTGTTTGACCTAATAGGTATAATAGATATTCTCTGATTTCCCTAAAAGAGCCTAGATTTTGATAACTTAGTAAAATGTTATCTAGGTAAAATTATATACAAAACCTGCGTGCTCTCAAGTGTGTGATTAATACATTCATAGGTGCTGTAAAAGTATATGGGACTAGAAGGATGGCTAAAATTAGGCATCTATGACCCTACACCGTGTTTCCATACTAGAATGACTTTGAAACTGAGACGTCATCTGAATACTTCATGTAAAGTTATTTTATGTTGTTGAAGAAACAGCCTTGTTTTTGTTGGGTGTTTTGAGCAGTAGTGGAAATATACTTTTATAATATGCAATATCAAACAGCTGTGATGGGAAACATACTGGAGACATCAGATCCATGAACATCTAAGATGGATGACAGCCAAATGAAATGGGATTCCTCCTCCTAGTCTTTGTCCTTCCTCCCACCCCCTGCCACACAAGATGAATCATGGGATGGTTGAGATTTTCCTGTTGTTGTCATCAATGAATTCAAGAGTCAGTAACTAAGGAATCAAAGAAGTGAATTCCATTGGGCCAAAATGACTAAAATACTGAGCTTATCAACTTTATCAGCTTACTTGGAACTGATAAAGGACAAAATTGATCAGTAAAACAACACTATATCAGCGAATGCATTGGATCTGTGATTCCATTCTGAGCGAACTGCTTTTGTGTCTCCATGTCCTGCACATAAGTTGGAGATGTCAGTAAGGGCTTTTTTCTATCCACTGCTGGAACAAGAGCTATCAATGTACACTCTGCCTTTGCAGCATAAATGTTCTCATACCACCATTCAGTACTGACATAGGCCCTTGTATACCAAAATATTTTTAATACTATTTCTGGTGCCATCAATAGGATTATCAGTAAGTATTGGAGCTGCATTTCATGTCCAGCAAATCCCCAGTGAAACTCCAAGGGCTTTTGACACATTATAGTGCAACTTGCAGAACACTGTACCTGAGAACAGCCTCAACTTATCACATGCATTTCTTGTTATAGGCAGAATTCCTCCAGATGTGGGTGCTTTCTAGAGGTCTCTAGAAAAAGCAGAATTCAAGTTTATAATTCACTGTGAGTAAGGCCTTTCTGAGTGTCATATAAAAAGTAGTGATAAAAATTCCAAAGGAACTCGGCTGAATGTCGGACCCAGCATGCAGTCGATAAGGCTCAGTTATTCAGTACTGACACAGCATGGCAAAGCTATGAAGACATTGCTTATTTCAGCTTCTATTGCCAAGGTTGGGTGCTTGACAACTCAATCAACAAAGGATGAAAATGGAAGAAAGAAACTGAATTACTTCCTTATGATGAGAAAGATACTCAGAATGATTTCTTTGTTCCTTCCTTTCAATAGGAAACGGTAGGGGAGGGATTAAGGGAAGCCTAAAACCCCAATGTGGTACCCTAGCAGGACACATCAATATGCAGTGGCATCAGCAATGGCAGCAATGTCCACGCAAGAGTCCAAGGAGAAATTTGGTCACTTCAGACACTTCACTTCTCTTCTATGTAATCTTTCTCCAGCTATTCTTTCCTGCATATTCCTTCTTTTACCTTAGTCTACTAAATAACCACCTACAGAATGCATATTTTCCATGTGTCAAGTATGCAACCCTTCTCTTAGGCAGTGATTTTCTCACTCAGCACTTCCTCCTCAAATTCTTTCAGTGTCAGGCTCCCACCCTCCACAGTGACTGAAGATAACTATCATCCTGCTATTCAAATCAATGCAAGTAGATACATACCCTTTCCCCCCTTGTTTCCTCACATTTTGGTCTTAACTGGTTGGGGCAGGAGAATAAAGACAAGCAAATAGCACGGGGCCCATTGCCCTTGGAACTGAGCTCAGCTGCCTCAGAAGTTAACACGCCTGTGCATCTTCTGCCCAGTGAAACATCTGATCAACGCTTTTTGGAAGCAAATGACACCCATACATTTTCAATTATCTTTATTTATGCTTGAAAAAGTATGACCTGTTGTTGGGCTCAGCCTTGCAAAGATAAATCTGGGTCTCTCAGATGAAACAGACATTCATCATTCAACTGATACTATTACAGTGCAGTGAAGGCAGAGAGCCCTCATGCTCCATGCAGTACAGAAGTTATGGGGATTATTGCCAAAGAAGGCAACTGTGCAAACCAGCATGGAGGAGATTTTAAACTGGCCTGGTAGAAAGCTTGGCCCATTCTGGTGTGAGTAGTTTCTGGTTGCCATTAACTGAAATGTATGTACACCCTTGTTGCACAATTTTTCTTGGATTCTTTCTAGATTACCTACGAGCATAAAAAAGACTCACAATATTTAAAAGCCCAGAGTTGAAATTCTTGTTAGTTATCAACTGACAGCTCCCCAAAATCCCCTTTTGTCTATGTGTAACCAGTTGGATGGCTTGAAGTAGCTTCAGGCTGTTCTATGTGATAAATTAGTATGGGGCACGAGTTTGTCTTAATTTTTCCATTATAGACCATACTCTCATCTTGCTCCTACTTATTCTAAATTCTATGTGTACTATTTACTTAAATGGAGATACCTGAAATTTATACTTGTATGCACATTGGCACAACACAAGCTGCTAATATTTGTGCTTCTTTAGCTCTCTGGCCCATGGTCTGGCCAAGCACATTGTACTGATGATGTTATCAGAAGTTAGAAAACTATCTCTTTTGCCACTCCAGGCTTTACATGGGAATAAGTACAACTATCAGAGCCACTACTTACACCTCAGTATTATTTTTGTTTGTACCATTATGCAGCAGTTGCTACTCTTGTGGAACCATTTTTAAAAAGTCCACACATTTCAAATGATAACTGCAAAGCCTTAGGCATAAAATGGCAGATTTAAGGGTGCTTTAATGTCTCCTTAACGTTACTTCGGCGTATTCATACCTCAAGCACTATTTTCTAATCAATTTCAACACTACAGAACATGAGAGTGTTTGCACTCTCTTTCTATCAGGAAATGCACAAACTGAGAAGAACATTCAAGTCCAGTTTTCAAATAGAGATACACTAGTGGGAAATAGGAGTGGATTTCCCTGCTGTCCTATGAAGCCATCAAAAGCTGATGAAGCATTTTTCAATCATCCACAGAGCTGACATGCTCTGGATCCCAGTGCATTAAATAAATCTAATTATGACATTTTAATAAAATATGTCAGCAGCGTTTATCTGAGGCCAGAGTCTGGAAGCAATGCAGAACATGTTCCAACAATAAAGCTCCTACACCTGGATGTTAACCTCTTCAATGCCCTATGGACATATGGCTTCAGTCCAGAAAAGCAGCACCTGTAGTTCTCTGTGAATATCTGCCATACATCCAAATATTGCAGAAAGTTAAATATGACACATTTAGTAAGTAGGGAAGCACACTGACTCCAAACATGCAGAGTTTACTGGTGCTATAAGATCAGTGAGCCAGTAGAGATAGCACAAAAATTGTTCACTTACAGCTTGTTAGATGAGAGAACAGGGTTTGGATTTAGCCTCTTCATGTCCTTTATTATTCACTGTTCTCAAATACTTATGTGAGCAAAGCAATGTTCCTACAAACATCCACAAACAGCAGATTTGAGCACTGGCCAAAGGAATATCATCAGAAAACAAAACCTGTTTTCTGATAAAATGGCATTCATTTTGGGAGAAAGCAATGGCTTGTGAAGAACAGACCATCAATATGGGAACAGATATAACACCATGTGACTGGTCACAGCACTCAGCTAGAGAATCCTAACTACTGAATGCTCAACAAAATGCTTCTGCTTTGGATTTTCCAAAGCTTAATAGAGATGTCTGCAAAGAAGGAGCAAGGACAAACTATGATCTTCTCTGTGCTGTTCCTTGGGAAAGGAATTCTGTGAACCACTTTTGGAGTCCTGGATTGTCTTACAAGAAAATTAAGTTGTCCCTATGATCTGAATTAGTTTGACAGAGTTTATTTGAATTACATAGATATCACATAATAATTCTGGGGTTTAAAGATGTGGGGATACAAGGTGGGGGATTCATACGGCAACAGATTTTTCCTATCATACTCAGTGCTAGAGGGAACTGAAATTTGCAAATGAATATGCAATTAAAAATCCCACACAAAATGTAAAGAAAAATATTTTTATTGTGCTTTTTCTGTGCCAATATCACAATGTAATCACACAGATGCTTAGTGAATTTCACTGCCCTGCTGCTTTACAGAAAGCAGTGTGACAATATACCAACAACAATTAACATCTTTAAATTTATTTAATTCCATTTAAGAGTAAAATATGCCATCTATGGGGTTATTTGTCCAGTCTTTTATAGATCAGTGTTTCATTCTGTTTCTAGTTCAGATGGACATTGCTGTACCTTTAAGCGCAAAATATATATATATATTAATATTCTCCAAAAAATGTGAAGCCTTGTTTGCAATCAATGCATATTCCCCTTTTGTGTAAGAATAACAGATGTTGATAGAAATAGCCATTGGGTTTGTAAAGAACCCATTTCACGTGTCAGAATAGTTGTGCCTCTTCTAGATGAAATGTCAAAAGCAGGCAGATATCTCAATGTGAAATGACCTTAAGAAAAACCCGACCTCGCCAAAGATGACCTTTTTCCAGCAAGAAACATTAAAATTACAACCATATTGATGCTTCAGCTTCAAAAACAGAGTGTATTTCTTTTATAGTGTTTTTCTGTCTTGGCATCCTACGTATTTCAAATAAAGATGTACAGTAGTCCACTTTATACTGTTTCTGTTGAGCTGATTTATGGTCATGAATTTGATTTATAAATGTATTCATACACAAGGACATGCATAACAATATTTTCATAAATGTAGATATACATACAGACACATACATAAATACAATTATAGACGTTCATAAAGGTTCAAACAAGATTATCCTAATTTCTCAAGGGGTCTAACATTTTTTTGGGTCCATATTACATTAGTAGAATGTATTACTTACTGTAACTGAATTAAATCTTTTCACAGTATCTTCCTTTTCTGAATTTTTAACAAATCCCCTTGGCCTCACTTTCTTCAAGGAAAATATATATCTTATCAAAGTGTTAATCAAACTGAAGTGTGTAAGGTTCTTACAAAGTAGCATTGGAGAAGTATTCACATATAATAGTGTATGTGTGTGCATGTGCCATGGCTGATTAATGGTGTGCATTTTCTCCTTTAAACTAGGAAAACAAAACAAAATATAGCAAAACAACAACAAGGAAAAAAACTCACACAGACAAAAAAAAAGAAAAGAAAAAAAAAACAAAACAAACCAAAAAAACCCACCAAACCCAAAAACATCCTTTAGTAAGTTCTGGAGATGTAAAATTTCTCTTTTTGTGAGTGACGCAGAATCTTAGTCTCAGCTTTTGATCTAAAGTTCACAGTGATTTGAAATAAAAGGCTGAAGTTCCTATACACCAGAGATCTTCAGGAAGGCACCAGATGTTCTGAAAGTTCTCATCTGTGTACAGGATGATTAAGGAAGTACACAGGGGTTTTGGAGGTCAACAGTATTAAAAGTTTATTTAAACTCTGCCCATATAAACCAAACCTTTCTCACAGCCCCTCCTTAGCTGATCTGTACTTCCAGCTGCCTTGTTCCCCAGTTCCCTCTTTCCCTAACCACAGTCTGTGCTCTGTCCTTCCAGAGTTTCCACCTCTCTGGAAGTCATTCTGTTGACTGAAGCAATGGGGAGTACTCAACATATCCTCATAAAAACTGTGGTGGGAAAGGACAAACAAAATATCAGGAGATGTTCTGTGAGATGATTACAGAATAATCTTTTTTGCTCTTTTTCCTCCCTCTCCTGTCATCTCCTGGCAGAGATATAGAAGAAAAGTTGCCTCCATTCCTGTCTGTTCAGGTGATGTTTCTTGCTCTTATTTCTCATCTCCCATCTCCAGCCCATTTCAAACAAATCATTTCTTCTGAAATCATTAAAACAAGTCACTAAAATGCCTACAATTTAAACTCGTCTTAGATTTGGTTCTGAGAAGGCACTGCTACCCACAGATTTCATAGAATCACATAGTTGTATAAGTTTGAAAAGACCTTTAAGATCAAGTCCAACCATTAACCCATCACTGCCAAGCCCATCACTAAACCATGTTCACAAGTACAACGTATACACCTCTTTTAAATACCTCCAGGGATGGTGACTCCACCATTTCCCTGGGAAGCCTGTTCCAGTCCTTGACCACCCTTTCAGTGAAGAAATTTTTCCTAATATACAATCTAAATCTAATCTCTCCTGGCACAACTTGAGGCCTTTTCCTCTTGTCCTATTGCTTGTTACTTGGGAGAAGAGACCAACCCCCACCTGGCTACAGCCTCTTTCAGGGAGTTGAAGAGTGTGATAAGGTCACCCCTGAGCTGCCTTTTCTCCAGACTAAACACCCAGCTCTCCCTCAGCTCCTCCTCATAGGACTTGTGTTCCAGACCCTTCCCCAGCTCTGTTGTCCTCCTCTGGACATGCTCCAGCACCTCAATGGCCTTCTTGTCATGAGGGGCCCAAGACCGGACACAGGACTCAAGGTCTGGCCTCACCAGTGCTGAGTACAGGGGGATGATCACTGCCCTGGTCCTGCTGGCCACACTGTTCCTGATACAGGCCAGGATACCATTGGCCTTCTTGGCCACGCAGGCACATGCTGGCTCATGTTCAGCCAGCTGCTGACCAATGGTCTTGATGAAATTGCCATTATATCTCATACTGCCTATGTTACTATATTGAGAAACCATCAATAACTGCTAAACTTTAATTTCTCAGTGTAATGCATAGTGTTCCGTTTTTTAGCTTCCATTTTTCTGAGTCCTGTAATCCAACAGAGAAAGCATCCTTTACTGTCTTCTAGGTAAAGAAAAATTGCTGACAAAATTTTTTTTTTATTGTTTCTCTGCATTCTTGGAGATCTTCAAGATATTCAGTTATTTAGTTCTTGTACATAGACACATTCAGGTAACACACTTGTTTTGATTGGGGCTGTTTTTAGCAAATAATTAATTCAACATATCCAAGTAGGGTTTGTTCAAAGTGGGAGAATTTAGATCTCTCAGCGAATAATCAAGCCCAGAATATACTAGAGCAAAAGGACCTGCCGTCTAGCCAGGACAGAAAGGATGAGATGTAAGCAGCCAGGGAAGCAGGCCTGGAGAAGAAGATGGAGATGAGAAATAACCAGGCAAGAAATTTGGGGCTACGCTAGCATCTTTGCAGAATCATTTTGCTTTGTTTGTTGCCTAATTTCATGTCTCTGATTGGATAATAGCATCTTTTCTTAAAAAAAAAGAGTGGAAATTCAAGGGAACCTCAAGAGGACAATGAGACATTTCTGTTGCAAATTTTAATGTGCCAGAACCACATGGTACAAGTATCTGCCTCTGTGTCTTTACTCACCAGGTCCTCATTACTTTTAGCTGACCACTTCTTTACTACTCTAGTCGTTGCTGACTTGCCTTTCACCAACATGAGTGATGGCCTGACCTGGCTAGATTGTTCAGGAAGCTTTTCTGCTTTTAAAATATGCCTTTTTAACCTCAATAAAGCCTTGTACTTCTCTGCTTAACCATAGTTTTATTCTCACCATTTTACTTTGTTTTTGTTCTCAATGATACACAAACCATCTGTGCCTCTAACACAATGTTCTTGAATAGCCTCCAGGCTGTTTCTGTGGTTTTAAAGTTTTTTACTTTGCCCTTCAGCCTGCTGTTAACCATTTTCCTCATGGTTTTAAAATCTGCCCTTTTAAAGTTTTTCACTTTTTTTTACTCCTATGGGGGAATTGTGCATTGGGATTTTGTGGCAAGGATTTGGTAGCAGGGGGACTGAAGGGGTGGCTTCTGTGAGAAGCTGCTAGAAGCTTTGCCTTTGTCTGATGGAGCCAATTCCAGACGGCTCCAAGACAGACCAGACACTATCCAAAGCCATCAGCAACAGTATTCAAGGAGAATAAGGTATTCAAGGAGAAAAAAATCCCCTGTGCAACTGCAGCCAAAGAGAGGAGTGAGAATCTGTGAGAGAAACAGCTCTGCAGACATCCAGGATGGTGGAGAAGGAGAGGCAGGAGCACCAGAGCTGACTCTCCTGCGGCCTGCAGTGAAGCCCATGGTGAGGCAGCTGTGTCGCTGCAGCCATGGAGGTCCACGGGATGCGGAGATCCACCTGTAGTCTGTGGAGCACCCCACACAAGCAGGTGGATGTCTGAGGGAGGCTGTGACCCCACGAGAAATCTGTTCTGCAGCAGTCTTCTGGCAGGACCTGTGGACCATAGAGAGAGGAGCCCATGCTGGGGCAGGTTTGCTGTCAGGACCTGTGATCCCATGGGAGCCTATGCTGGAGCAGCCTGTTCCTGAAGGACTACACCCCATGGAAAGGATCCCTACTCTGATTTACTTGGTGGTATATTGACATAATTTCCCTAACATGAGTCTGTTTTTCCCATGATGGTAATCACTGAGTGATCTCTCCCTCTCTTTATCTCAACCCATGAGTGTTTTCTTACATTTTTTGTCACCTATCTAGTTGAGGAGTGACAGAGCAGCTTTAGTGGCATCCAGTCAGGGTCAACCCATCACAAATTGCCTTCTATTATGTTACAAAACGTGATTGTCCAAGAATTGATGTTTGCCAATGAAGTTCAATTTTGTAGAACTAGAAAGTCCTTGAATTTGAGATGTTTAAAATATTTAAGTCTATATTTAGGGCTCAATGCAGTTTGATGAAGACTGCATCAAAATTTCCATGGGCTTTGTGATGACTCAAAACCCAAAGAAATGTCCACTTGATAACAGTAACTTTGCCTTTCCATCAATCCTGATATTCCAAAAATGTGATTAGCCTAGAGGAGAAAGAACTGTCTTATGTGTATAACATTTAACCTGGAATTTCAATGGACTGAGTTCAGCTTTTTATACTGCCAGAGCTTCTCTACATGACTTTGACCAGCAATCACTTTGTGGTTGTATAATACCACTTACCTGAGTGAGGGGACTCCTGGAGTGAACCCTAATGTGCTCCCTGAACTCGGCTGCTCATTTTAAAGTTTCTGCCAAAAGTAGCCTCAGATTACCCCAGCTCAGTTTGCCTGTAAAATCCAGCTGTCCATGTCAAAAAGCAACATCTAGGCCTTACTGTGAAGGACCATGGGAAGGATTGTAAGGACAACTCTGTTGTCTATCTTCAGCCCCATAACCATATGGCAAAAATGAAAGCCACAGTTGGAGGTTGTCAGATCAGGCCCAAAACAAAGTGACATACAGGAAACCATATATACAAAGACAAGGCTTTCCTACCCTTCTTCCTAAGGAGAGCAATTTGGATTCAGCACAGAACTGACTCTGACAATTACAGAAGTGAGGTAGTCACAGGGGCTGCTCTTTGCAGAACAGCACAGAAGCAGCCCCTGCCATGGACTGGCGACAGTGGCAGCACCCTGACTCTCCAGCAAGTGTATGTTCTCTCCAAAAACAGAAGTCCTAAAAGTCCTTCTACCACGGGGGTCTCTACATCTGACGGTATCATGTAATCTGACGCCCAGGTTTTTTTCATGGTAAAACTATATTTTTTCACTAAATCATGTTGTAATATGTTATGAACTGAATACTACAGTAACTAACCCTTCCCTTTCCTATTGTCTAAAAGATTTAAAATTTGTAGTGGCAGATATTTTAACTTTTCCCCTATTTTCTGTGGATAATTCTCAGTCCTTTCTTACCTCTGGCAGCCTAGCTGGGTCAGGACATGATGATGCTTCTAATTTTTCCTCTACTTAAGAAATTAATTGTTTAAGATAGCAGATTTAGGCAGAAGTGCTTCCCCCCAAACCTCATTCATTCAGGTGTCCTAAAAGAACAATAGGAACATGTACACATACATGAATAAGAGTTTTCATCATAAATAAGGATTTTCAGATATCAGATTTAGGATAGCTCCTGCTACTTCTTCTTTGCCATTTAGCAGTAAAACCACTAAGATCCAAGGTATAAGTAGGAGAAAGATGATGTGCAAAGCCACGTTAGGATACCTGGCAGACACAGGCATGTGAAGGAGAAGGTGCAGGTATGCATAGTTGAGCAATTACTCCAGAATATATAAAAAAACTACCATTATTTCATGGTAAAGCATAAGTCATATGTATCCTCAAAATGTTATATCCCTGGGATAAGGCAGCAAGCACCTTTGTTTTAACAACTATCTTTATTTAAACAGAAGACAGGGCTGGGAAGCGAGGCATGAGGTGACATGAGGGGAGTAAGCTTCATGGTATAAGAATGCTGGCAGAAGCAGTCTGCCTCTGCTTTAGTCCCTGGAGAACGTGTATGTGGACATACTTGATACAATTTTCAGCTATAAATCAGTATCAATCAATCTACTGTAGTCAATCCGTTTGTCATTTTCTCTTGCTTTTGGTAGTTACCAAGGAAATTGGCTCAGTCTTCTTCTGAAAGTTCTTTTCATGAACCTTCCTTCCTATAAAACTGTGCTGGAGAGAACAAGATTAATTGGGCATGAAATACAGAGAGTAAAAATGAGAAGGGAATGGAAGAAGGAAAGATAAAAACTAACGAGAAAAAAAAGAGGAAATAAATAAACCAGAAAAGACTATCTAAGGCAAATCCAAAAGAAGAGGTACTTCCCAGTCTATTTTGGCCTTGTTAGGACTGCAGCCACAACACAGAAATCTGTAAAGCCTTTTGGCTTGATATGCAGAGACAAATCCCATCCACTCCTAAGCAGCTGTTGTAATGACGTCCAGAATTTACTGGGCACGGCGGCCAGGGATGAAGAGAAAGTTGGCCACAAAGGAAGATGGGAGAGAAAAAAGAGAAAGAAGAGAAAGAGAACCTAAAAGCTATTAACTAAGTAGGGAAAATATCAGCCAAAAATAAAATTTAAGAAAAGAGGTGAGAATACAGCTCTTATAACCAATTCAGTATCATTATTTTTCTCAAACACATATATAAATGTGCCTCTCATGTACAGCCTTTGTGCATGTGTGTGTGCATGCGTGCATAATTTTCTGTCCTTCTTTCTGGTGGTGCTTTAGGATGAGAATAGATGGGAAAACTATGGTTAAATAGCTGTTTTCTAGTGATTTTCAGCATTTTTCCTATTAGGTTTTATGCCCACTATTCCAACTAGATCAAAGGATCGGATACCTAATATGTGAAGAGGACAGTGCACTTGAGATGCGGAGAAGCAAATGCTTATGAGTATGTCGGAGAAAATGAAGGGAGAAAGCAAAAGAAAATGGTAGGTGTGGTGTCAAGAGCAGGTGAAGAGAGGCCCTCTACTCCTTTTTTAAAGGAAGACAGTCATTCACATGATTGAACAATGAATTTCAGGTACTTTTCCATGCAACATTCTGAAGAAAGCAAACAATGTCTTAATTTTCAACAGAAATTGCTTGAAATGGCAGAGTTGCTGCACTGCAATTCCCAGAAGAAAGTATGACCTTGTGTTATTTCTGGCTGTCTCTCTTTCAGGGCAATACTTACTGGAGGTCTGTGTAAGCAAACCAAGATATAAATATGAAAAGAATTGCATTTCACATGACTGACCTGTTTTGCTCTATGCAGCCAAGTTAGGAATTGCTGGATATCTGTGGCTCCTGGCACAATGAGTTGTTGGTGTCAGAAGAACCCATTGATACTGAAAGACGAAGTAACAATATTCTCACACACTAGAGGAAGAATTGAGAAAACAACTGAAAAGGCAAGAGATGAATATTCTGAACATAGCAAATGCATGCTAAGAGCACCATCACATTATTTCTATCACATCATGTCTTTCTCCAGCAGTTTTATATATTAATCCTTCCTTAGGTTGGGATTTTTAATCTGTTCTGCTCTATTGCACAGTTATATCCACCCTGAACTCTTGAGAGTATCTCTGGTTCCCTTAATGTCTAGCGTAATTCTCCATTTCTTGAGACATAGCCAAACTCCTTCTCTAGTCTGTAGCAAAGGATCATTTCATCCAATTGATTTATATTTTTCCACCCTGACTCTGTAGTCAGTTATATCAGACCCCTTTGGCCAAGCTCTCTCATTTTTAGTTTTAAGGTGCTGATGTTAATGCAAAGACATTTTTATACTTCTATTTTACAGCTAATGGTGAAGTCATCATTACTCCTTTTAGGTGAGACTCCGAGTACCTCTATTCTTCACTCTGAGGCTCAGGAGCTTGTGATGTGACCTTGGGTAAATTATTTAACCTCCCTGGCTTCTGGACTGGATTTTTATATTGCCAGGGTAACTCAGAAGGGGCTCCAGTGAAATTTGTGCAATTTTAGCAAGAAAGGAATTTGAATGGGGGAGACTTGGTCTCCTGTACTTCGCTGTTTAAACCCAAAGTGGGTGTCATCATCATTTCCTTCTAGATTTGTTTATAAAACACTGAAATCCTCCTGTGAAAAGTACTCCACTGATCCAAATTACCGTATAGATTATTGTTTCTGGAAAGCAATTTCCCTGCCCCTTATGGTTTCCTAATAATTATGTCCTGGAAAGCTAGCACAATCCAAAATGGTGTCCTTATTCCATCTTAACCACCAGTGCCTGAGAGTTTCCCTGAAGACAGAATGACAGCTGTGCACTCAATACATCGAACTCTTTGGTTCTCTATGGCTGCACATTCCTGCACAGTAAAAGATTTGTGCTGCGGCAGGCCAGAGGTATCCTCTGTCATGTCCACTGGTAGTCAACCTTCAACCCTTACAAAGAAATGATACGATGGAGCGAAAATACCTTAATGATTTCATGAAAGTAGAGAGTTAAGTGCTTTTGCTGGTAGGACTTTGAAAATAGGAGCAAAAGTAGTGGTTTCTTTGCTTAATCATAGGCAATTTTTTTAGTGAAAAAAATTTCCTTCACTGCATCGGACTGGTGCACTGACAGTCATGTGTACAGAACTGGCAGGTGGGGTTAGGTTTCATTCATTGAGGGAGAAATGTACTCTGTATTTTCAGTAATAACGTGGAAACAAGTTGTTCTGGTGGACATAGTAAGCCACAAAGATGGTTGAGATTGGCATTTGAACTTCTGTTTTCTTTTCTGAAAGAGTAGCCAATTTTTCAATTATACCAAAAAAAAAAAGATGGGGAGAGGGGGAGGCTGGAAAAAACTTGGAAGATTTTATTAAATTTATATTTGCTCAAATGAAGCCACTGAGAGACCCTTTCACTCTGAAATCATAAGGTGAATACTTGGGAGGTGGGCTGTTTGGTTGTTGGGTTTTTTTGTGTTTGTGGGTTTTTTCTTTTTTTTTTCTAAAGATACCTAAATTATATCCAAGCAAAGCTGAGCTACATTTTTTAGAAAAAAAAATGTGAACAGCAACCTTTCAAATTTATTCAGACTAATGAGCTAGTCTAAATTTTGAGAATACTAATTCACAGAAGTCGGTTCTGTGGTGGGAGAAACACAACAAGGTTGTCACAGCCTGTGAACAAAGTGAATTGGTTATATGACTGACAGTAAAGATTTCTTTTAACATCAGTAAAAGGAGGCTGAAGTGACAGGTAAAAGGACAGATGCAGAATTCTGCAGCACTCTGAGAGTTTGTGTACTATCACTAAGGGACAAGTTGACTTGATACCAACTTAATAGGCTCAGCAGGGGCTGAGCAAAGGGATGGAGACTGTAAATGGGTGTAATAGGGCATCTATACTGTATCAGCCTAAGCATGAAAATGATCTAGCTGGTTTTGGCTGAGGAAATTAATCACATTACCTTTAAAGTCAAGCTTGTCTTTTAATCTAGGACCTGCTTGGTGTACAATATTTCACAGGAAACATGCACATAATTTTAGTCACTTTTACTCATCTCCAAAATGAATTTAACATCATCACAAGGCAGCTTAGATTCAATATCATCTCGGAGAAAATGAAATACTGGAGCAAAACTATAAATGGGAATCTTAAGACCAAAGGGGTATAAGCAGGCATACAGCATTTAACATGCTGTATACTCTGCTAGCAGGAATGCTTGCATAAGAAAAGGTGAAGCTTTCACACTTTTCTTGTGCATTTTCTTGGCAGGTCCAGTCTAATGAGCCTCCGAGAAAGTGTTGGCAACTGCATTCAGTACCAGATGAATTAAGATGGGAGATTCTTGCCATCAGAAATAATTCTGCAGTGGGAAGAAATCCTGCTGTGCTGAAAGTTGACCTCTTGGACAAACATGCTGTAATAAAAAGTGCTATTTGCTACGAGTGCATTGAGAGTTTTAAATCATCAGGCTAAAGTACCCCAGGCTCTGACAGTAAAATTTTCATTCAAAGAAGGACTCAGCTTCACAACACAATAAATTATATATGACTAGGACATATAAAACATTTAAAGATATACAGAAACTCACTGTATTTGTGTTCAGTAGACGAGTTCATCTCTTGAAGTACTTTTTTATGTCAATCTTGCCTATTCAGATGAAGGTGGGGGGAGTCTTTTTCTCAAAACAAGTAGAAGCAAAACGAACTGGCCGTTTTCCACCAAGTGTCTGAATTTAATTGTTACACGGGTGTTTTTTGTGTATGGTGAACAACTCCATGCAGAAATTAGGGATGGTATGCACCTATGTGGGGAGATTGCATTGCCCATTGCAGTAAAAAAATGAAGGATGCCTAGAAATCTTTAGCAAAATCTTGCAATTAAAAAATCACAATGGTGCACAGAGATGCTACTGAGTGGGACATGCAGAGGAAAATGATTCCCCAGTAGCTGTCACATGAACCTGGTGACCTCCTGGTGAGGCTGATTTTAGACATAACTGCCAAAGGGAGCAGAGTGCTGGGCTCAGTCTACTGTCACACATCCACTGTTCTCACATACACCAAAACAAAAGCATATTTTCTGATGTTTCCACCACAAATGAAAATAAATAAAAAATCAAGTTATCTGATGCAGAAGCTTTGGGGCACTACTTTTTCTCACCCCCTGATTGCAGCAAGTACCAGAACCCTCTTGCTGGAAAGGGAAAAAATAATTGCTGTTAAGAAACCTTGAATTTCCAGAGAAATTAGGAAAAAAGGTGATGAAATAAAAATATTAAAATCAGGGAAGGGTCAGAAATAATTTGAATGTAGAAGAAGAAAAACTACTTTTTGGGGCCAGTTCTCCACACGCTGGCAAAACCTTCCTGGAGAAAAACTAGTAAGATTTGGACAATAGACTCTTTTAGAGCATAGATGAGCTCATGACTTGATTATAAATCAAGGGCGAGGTCCCTCTCCTCTGCAAGTTCATGCACAACATGTCTGCCTAAGAGCAGAGGAAATCTCTAACCATCTCACATCACGTGAGCCAGAGGCATCCAGGACAATCATGTGCTCTTTTGTTCAGGACACATTTGCTATGGCGTTCCCAGCTCGAGATGTACCCAAATAGAAATGTTCACCTGACTCTCTCTAATGGAAGCAGGGAAATAGAGTAAAATGGCTTTGGGCTTACCCTGTAGATGTAGGGTTAATGCCCAGGATCCAAATTATTAGCATATATGAAATATACGTGGAAAGCAACAAAAAGTAAAGTAAAAAGACAGGAAATATAGTCAGAAGGTAAGTTCTTTAACAGCAAGCAAGGATGTTTCCCCTCTGACTGTACCATGTCCCCACAATCATACTCAGAGAATATAGAAACCAGTCGAATGGACACTAATACATAATCATTGTCCAGACGTCTTAAGCCTGGCTTAATTTACATTAGCCTGAAGTGTAATTTATAGTTAGTCCTCTAAAACGGGGCTGGGAGTATAAGTAAGGCTGTATCTACACAAGTAGCATAACTGCAGCAGAAAGAGACTTTGACTAGTGTGCTGCTCTGTCTTTCCACATGGGCAAACCCTCATGTGCTCACAAACCACTGACTTTCAGCTCCCTTAGGCTCTGCTGAAAATTCTGGAGTTTATGTTTAATCCACTGCATGTGTAAGTATATTCCATATATTATCTGTTAAGTTCCATTAATATATGACCAGTTCTTCACTGCTGGTCTTGTGGGTTTTGAGATACAAGCTCAGATAAATTTACATTAATAGACCTTCAGCATTTTACACTGAGATCAGTCTCCTTTCCCAGAGGAACATTGATTTTTAGGAATAACTCCTGCCTAGCTGCCTTCATGCACCCAAACATGTCTTTGACTGCTGTTTCTCTTCTTCTTCCCACTCTCTTATACATGTAGGACACTTGTCACCTCACTTTTCTTCTGAGGATGAGGAGTTTAAATCAAAACAGACAGACTTAAACTATATTCAACAACTTTGGAAATAACACCTTTTTTTTTTTTATGAGAAAGAAGTTTAACTGCAGTGTCTAAGTATGCAGACAGATTCATTCATGTGTGTATAACCTCTTGCCAAACCAGCATTCCAGGGCAGGTATTCAGTTAATCACAGTTTGCACAGGGACTTCAGCCAAACCCTCAGGTAGCTTTGTTAGGTTTTAGTCTTTTATTTGCTATAATTCAGTATCCTACACCTGTGTTCTCCGGAACCTACCAAAATCAAACTGGGAGGCATGATAAGCAAACCAGCTATTTACTCCCTGATTTTTTTTTCTTCCATTCTCTCGCATGAGGTTTAATATTGTGCCCAATCTATATAAGACATAGAACATCATAAATGGAGGGGAAGATATAACACTGCCAAGAGAGAGTTCAAAAATCAATCTTTATGGTCCTATAAAGGATTTTTTTTCCTATTAGTCCTCTTAAAAAAAAAAAAATTATCAGCAGGGATTTCTGCACCCGAAACACCTATGTTAGAAGAAGCTGTAAAAAAAAAGTTGATGATTAATAGTATTTCAGTTAAGTCTTCAATATGTTTTCCAGACAATACAAACAATAGTATGTTCTGAAGGCAGAGCACGAAACAGGACAGGAGACAAGGCTCTTTACTGATTGTGTATTTCACACCAAAATAAATTGCAAGGATGCAAAACAAATGAAAGATTTAGGAAAGCAATAAAGCATTCTAGAAAAGATTATTTCACACATACACATACTCACACACACAGAGACAAAGGGAAGAATTAAGCTTGAAATCCACTCCATTCACATTAAACCCAGATGTTTGGACTTCGTGCAAGTGGAGTGTGGAGCAGCTGAAGAGAGGAAATCCAATCTGAACCTGCAGCCAAGCTGAATGTGGGGTCTTCGTGTAGCTCCAGTACAACTCCCTTCAGAACTGAGGGCCAGAGATAGATTGTTCTTGCAACCTCTGACTGGTACCTGTCCTCCTCTCCTCCATCAGTGCTTGCCCTTCTCACTGTAACTGCAGGCACCGTGAGGGTTTCAACAAGTTTCATTTAGGATACATTACTCTGAACTGAATTTTTTCACCAAAATTAATTTCCCACATACGCATTCAGAGTCAAACTTCATTAAAAAGAATGAAAAGTTGCTCCATAATAATTATCAGAAAGCAGATTGTTTATAAAATGTAATGAAGTATTCATCCAGTTTTTGTTTTGCTTCTGAATTCTGAAGTAACATTAAAAACATGTCTTGCATCTCTTTTGAAAGGTTCAGTGTCTCCAGTATAACACATTCTAGATTGACAGAAAAGGATGAGGATATTTGTATACATAGATATAGGTGATATTGATATACAGCTGTAGACACACACACATATTGCATTGTTTACATAATTTATTTCTCAGCTGAATCTCTTAAGGGTCCTGATACAATGCAATAGCTCTCTTATTCAGAATTCTGCACACAGTTTCCAACAAGTACTTAAACATGCTTTAATTTTATTCCTGGAAATCTTAAAAGCATTTAGAAAGCTGTTACCCTCTCTTAGAAGAAGAGCCCACAATATGAATATGAATACTGGATTAACTATTAAGGCTAATGTAACATTTTAATAATACAGCAGGTTCATGCTGCTGGTTGCTTTTAATAACACAGCAATACACTGAAATTCATGATACCTGGCAGAAATTGTGTCCATAGCCTCATATAATCATATTTAGGAGCTGCTTTCAGACTGCATTGGCTGAACTCAAATTTTAGACAAAAAAAAAGCTTTATACTTACATAGTATCTTACCTCTGAGGATCTTAGAGTACTTTAATTTCCCATAGTATTAAACTAATACAACAGTCTTCTCATATTCTCTTTTATTTGTATTTGGCTTCTTCCCTGCCTTTTGTCTTCTCTCATACCCGCTGCCTGTATACATTTATTCCTGCTTCTTTTATCTGTACCTGTATAGATTAATTCCTTTTGATATGTCCATACTGCATGCACTTGTGTATCTAGAATGAATTCCTGCCTTCAGATTTATATCAAATAAAGAAAAACAATTTCTAGAATTAAAAGAAATACACACAAAACCCAGCAACACTGTTCTATATCTCAAATGTATGTCTTTGTAGTTTAAAACATCAAACCTCATTACAGAACAATGGCTGAGATTGTTGGTAATTATGGCTTAGAAGAAAGATTTTAACTTTCCTGACATAGAAAGCTCCTTTTTTTCCCTTTTATTTTTTTTTGTTTTTTTTTCACAGCCTAAGCTGAAATCGTTGAATAGCTAAAGGATGGGGAAGTTCTGGGACATGATTAGGGAGCAGAACTGACCATGGCACCAGTCCCATTCCTCCACAGAGGAGTGTGTGATCTTTCAGGATTCCATCAGCTGGAGCTGGGGATTTGACTAAGAGACCCTCCATATCATCAGGCATTTGCAAGTGGTCAGAGAAGTTACATCCAACACAGAAGGTGCACCTGAATGTCCAGGAAGCCAAATGCAGCTCAAAAGGCAGGTTGACCATCTTCAGTATGTAAGTCCCAGGCAGTATGACTTGAAAAAGGATTGTTATTCTCAGTTGGTTATTTTATGAGCATTCCCATGTTTTTCATGTAGGAATCTGACAAATGAACTTGTGGATCAGGTGTGGCTAGCTAATTCAGTGCATTTTTATACAAGCTCTCATTTAAAGAGAAAGTCTCTGTAATAAATAATAGTTGTGAAAAAAAAAATGTCCCAGAAATAAAAATTTCCTACTCTCAGATTGGCTAACTTGCTGATTCTACTTCTACATCAAAACCTCTTTCATAGAGTAAGATTACATTGGGATAGGCTTGTTATCTATGTACATAGCATAATCCTTTATAAAAAATTAGTTTCTTGTCCAAATATATCTCTTGTGGCATTAACTTCTGCTGTCTAATCAAGAATGATCAATTGTCAGTTTTCTGGTTTTTTCTCCTTAAAAGCTTTGAATGTCTTTTTCTCATTTTCTTGGAAGAAACAATAGCATAACATAATAGATAATAATAAAAACATTTTATTTGCTTTTGGGTGGCGGAAGTGTAAAACACTATGCTACGCAAGCAGTCACAGGTGTTGTATTATTAGGTAACACGTACCTCTTAATTAAGGAACCAAAAATAACCAACCAAAAAACAACAAAACCAAAAACAGTAGCTAGAAAGAAGTCAAGGAGTCTAGAAAGTGCCCATGGAATATGATGCCACTCAGAATCTGTTACAAGAAGAGCCTTAAAATTTATTTTGAAATTAACTCTTTTTATGCTTATTGAGGGAGGAGGGTAGCAAGGAGACCTCAGATCAGAATATGCATATTTAAACAAAGTATTGGGTTTTGTTGTGGGGCAAATCCAAAACCAAGAGAGGCCTATTCTTCTCATTCTGGTTTTCATATTAAAAAAATGTTCCAAGAACAACTATTCTCATGAGGTTTTGGCTCAAGATGGCAGGAATTTTAGGAAAAAACAGATGATCTCACAAGACCTCCGACATCCAAAGCAGAAAAAAAAATATCACAAGTCAGTTTGTGCCACATGCCACTACTCAGGGCCAAAAATCTGCTGAGAACAGTCTAAAGAAATGTTGGGCTATTGAACCAAAAATAAAAATTTCTGAGTTTTTCTTACTCTCAGGCTTGAAGTCTAAGCTCAAATCTGACCACAAGATGAATATGGTCTCCTCAGAGTAACTCTCACATCTGTCATTGATGACCAACTCTCACATCTATTGTTGGTGAGCTACTGGCTGAAAAAGAAGCATTCAAGGAAAGAATATAGCAAAAGGAGAATCCTATTACAAAGAGGGTAGTATATTTCCATGTGCCAATAATTCAGCATCAAATTACAAATGATGACACGAAGTACCCAGATCTTTATTGTGGCAAGATGTGTGGGGAAGGAAGAGGGCAGAAGACAGTCTCATCATAGATATGGTGGAACTGATTTTGAACAGCAGTTTTGGCCAGCTTAGAATACTACTGTCTTCAGTTTCATGGTCAGCAAAGGCTGATAGGGTTCACAAACACCATTTAATTTACACACACTCAATATCACACACACAGTTACGTATGGATTCAGTTTGAGCTGTGTGAATATTTACAAGTCTATTTTCAAAAATAAGGTACTTGACATGTAGTTGACATTAAATCACAGTTAGGTGGGTCTGAAAACTATATAATGCTACAAAAGGCTTTCAGCACCGTATTCTCTGGACCAGAACCTCAATAGGTGCAAGCTGGTATACATCCATTTATTTCAGTGTCTATTTTATGTCAGCTTTGAGCCTGATCTCATATATTTATTGTACACAATCACATCCTCTGATTTTCTAAAAATAACACCATAAGATTGAGCGATGTCAGTTTTGGAACAGGATTTTCTGTAACATTTTAAAATTTTGCTAAAGTGAGAAAATAGAACATGGAATACTTTTTGCCAGATTTTTAAGTCATGAGTCGAGAGAGGGGATCATAGAAGAAAATAGTATATCAACTCATGAGTGCAAGACAGATATTTATGACATGATTCACTGTAGCCTTGTAGAATGAAAGTGGGATTAATAAAATGTGTGCAGAGGAGTGTGCAAACTGTTGCATCCTCTGAATTCATTGAAGATGATGTGAAAAAGTTGTTTGGATGCTTTATTATGTGTGGATATCCTATAAAAAATGCTAGTCTGGAAGCAAAAGCGGCCAGAGATAAAGATGAGCATGATGGGGTTGACAGTCCAATTAAACTTGAAAACCACTTTTTATGTTACACATTAAAAATCATGTTCTAACCAATAAACAGAATGAATAAACATAGTATCATTGTATGTGTATTATGCATCCATAAAAGTAGAACACAAGACTCGACTATAGTATTTCAGTGGTGTTTAGTTATTATGAGAGACATGACTATATTGCAAGAGAGGTTTGGGATAAGATAACCTTCAGGTTAACATATGCCCTTAAATAAGTTAGTGGAGGCTCTAATTTTCTCAATTCAAGCTTCTTAGGAGGACTTCATTCTCCTAAATATATTACAAAAGAAAAGGGATTAGGATGAAGAAAGGTCAATAAAGAACAAATGATCTCTCCAGTAACTGAAGGAAAAACTCATCTGATCCCCTGGGTACCACTGAGTTTCAGCCCTGTGTTTTCTGGTCCCCTTTTTCTCTTGTGACTTTTGCAGAGCTGATTTGCTGTCCCTCAGGAGGTGCTTGGTCCATGCTTCTTTCCTGTAACACCCTGGTTATTGGCACTGTTCCTCCGGGACGATTCAAAAGGGCAGTCTGGGAAGGACTTGGGCTGAAACCCTTACATGGCTGGATTAAACAGGGAACAACCCAACAGGACACAGCCAAAATAACATGCAAAGTTATACCCCTTTGAATTACTTCAGGTGGGTTGAAAACAGCATGTGAGATATCTTGATGGAAAAACTCATGACTTTGCAGATTAATCCATGGACCAAAGAAGATACCTACTTCCATGTTATTCACATGAAGGAACTGACACCTCTGGCTCTAACGCTGACTATAATTGCAACATCTTCTTGCTGCAGTGGCATAAAAGCATAGTCAATGCTTTATACGGCAGAGGACAGTTGTTCAGACAGCCTAAGGGGAGACACAAGAAGAGACAATTTGGATTATTTTCTAGCTGTAAATGTCTTGTGTGCAGCAAGATGGGAGTAACTTCATTCTCCCTCTGCTCCCCCAATGCTGCCCCGACATGCCAAACACCAGAAGTTTCAGAGGGGAGGCAGAATATGATATGTAACCAGGTGTCTCTGTGTTATTACCTTTTTGATCCATCTCGGGTAGGTGGGGGATACACTAAACTGGGGTACCAAAAAGGCAGTGTAACTGAGCTGATTTGCACATACAGTTAATGGATTAATGAAGTCAACTTTTACACCTACTCCTCATATGTTATTCTCAGAAAATATTTTTCTCCCTAGTGAAAAATATTACTAAACCATTTCTTTCATTGTTTACAATTTTCCTACGAAATTCTTCTATCAGTATCCAAACTACCCTTTGTCTTTCAACAGAAATGGGAAATTTTAAACAAAATGAAATCTTAAAAAAAATTACCATTCAACAGAAATCCATTATCCAAGAGAAAAAAAACAGATACTGCATTAGAATCTCTTGACTGACTGCAGTTTTCAGCCATTATATGGCTACTATTATTAATGTTTTTGTTATTATTAGCCCTGGTTGTTTCAGACAAGCAAACACTTCCTAAAGCAACATTCTAGAACAATATTTCATTAAATTAAAATCACTAAAATCTCTTAAAAGACATCCTTTAATGGGAAAATATGAGAGAAATGGAACACTGGGAAGGCTCACACTGAATTTTAAAGCCCATCTGACTGTTGTGTGACATATAAGCACATTGTGTTGTATGCAGCATTTTTACCCTACACAATGGTTTAAAAATATTATGTTTTAGCTTTTTTCTTCCATTAAAAATTTCACAGAAAGTCATGCACGTTAATTGAAGTGGATGTGAGTGAAATGCGACCCTTGGATTTTATTATGTGATTTAATTCAGAAAAAGGAGGAGGGGGACAGGAGGAAAAAGGCGCCTCAACAAATTGCTGTAGATTTATTTTCTTCATTTAGATTAGGTTACCCAGAATGAAAAGGTGCCCAATGGATGTTAGATATAATAGCTAGAGAGTTTAATATGATTTCTGCTGCAAGAAAAACTGGACTAGATAAAAAAATCCATATCTTAATGATAGGTAAATAATCCTTTAGTATCTTAGACGTACATGCTCCAGGAGGAACTCTGTGTTCATGAAAACTCTTTTATTCGTGTATGCCATTACTGCAGAGATATTGCTATATTGGTAGATATATTCCTACACTGATAAATAGACTGCATAAACAATATGCCCCCCCATAAGCAAGATAATGCTAGTACATTCTAGCAATAATAGCTCCCCTGCAGGAGGCTAGATTTTTCCCTTTTTCTAAATGCTAACAAGAACAGTTCTAAGGTTATCCACGTAATGAAAAACAGGGGTAAAATAAGTGCAGTGCACAGAAGTCTCTTTCCCTCATCTCTTCTATCTCAGGTGATAATGTCGCAGATTTCCTCATCCCCATGTACTCCGATGGCATGTGTGTGTTCATGTGTCTCTGAGCATGTGTATAAGATATTTTCTTATTTAATAAATAAATGTGTGCACTTCCCTAGTGTCAATAAAGTTTTAGCCGCCTGTGAGATCCCTGTATATATTGGATAGCTACTTCATTTCAAAGATTCTGATGAAGTCCATAATCCATGGGAATGTAGCACAAGTCCCTGCATGAGGTACTGTAGAGTAAGCTGCTAAGAATCACTTGCAGCTCTGCATGGAGCCACATAGTTCTCTTTGATAAGTTGCCCGACCTGAGAAAGCTGAAAATATGTCTATTATTGTGAAGACTGTTGAAAGGGTACTGGATTATTAGTCTGGCTAGTGACAAGATCTTGGAGACTGAGTTAGGTAACACACATTGTTGAACACGCTTTTAAAAAAGAAGTCTCTTAATTTGCAAATTACTGAAAGACACAGATTTTTGAATGGTAGACTTTTAGCATCAGAATTTATGTGTTCACAATAGCTGTCTGGTTTTTGGAGGACCTAGACACAGACACAATATACTGGTGTTAAGAGAACTGCATACACAGCTTCTGTCTGTTCACACACACAAGTGCACCAAGCTAGCCCTGGTTTACGGATACTTTCACTCTGTGTGAGCTGATGAAGTGACAGTCAAAACCATTGTCATTGTTTTGCTCCACCTTTCTTTGTTCTGGAGGAAATGGGGTAGAAAAGCACAGTCCCAGATGCAACTCTCACATCAGTTTACACGGCTGTATGAATGCCTGGCCAGGCAGAGGACTGCTATGTTGTGTACCTGGACTGTGCACTTGGCTTTGCACACCTGTGTTGTTGCCTGCAGGACATGGTTCTTGCTCTATTGTGCATCCCAGTGCCCGCTGCTGGCTCTCGCCACTGTCGCTATGGTAAGCCGTCTCAGGGCTCGCTATCACCTCGTTTCACACTGTGCAGGTGGCCCGTAGGTCAAGGCTTCCCCTGGGCCTCGAGGCACGTTCAATACAGAGTATAGCCATATCTTATCACACTCTGAGATCAGTAAAATTCCACCATGTGGGAAAATTATTTTTTCCTGCTGCATAGGGTCTCACATTTTATCATGAATCAAGCAGAAAGAGGAAGAGGAAGGAAGGAAGAGCTGGTGCAGAAAACAGCCACTGATCTGTGTATTGCTTTGGAAATGCTTTGCTTTAGAAGTGCCCACATTGTTATCCATCTGCCTCTCCTCTCACGGAAACCACAGTAACAAACATAACAATGCATTAGCTTACAGGTTTTTAAGGAAATGAATCTTGTTTTCCTTAAGTATGCTCCATTCTCTGCTTATAAAGGAATAGAGGTTGAGAGGAAGAATATGGGCGTATGAGTAGTTTAAGTATCATCATTCACAACACAATGTAAATCCATTTTTATAATTTCTATCATATAAAGGCTATCGCAAAAGGCTTTACTGTGTTAAATAAAGCATTTACAGAAGAATATAAAAACATTAATAACAAGATGGAGGTAACATTCAGAAAGTCAAAAGACAAAGCTTTTTAATTTTTATTTTTAGGTTAAGTATGGAAAATCATGGGTATTCAGGTAGGCAGAGAAATGGCTGTCTGTTCCAAATGACTGCGGGTAGGAGGAGGAGAAAATTTTTCACCCAGGAATGGGAAAAACACTGGTATCAGATAGCACTAACAGAAAAAAGACCTAGAAGAAGACAAAGGGACAAGTGGAAAAACACGGACAAGAATTAATTCAGACCAGATTAAATTCCACCCAGTGGAAACAAGTTTTCACCTCTGGGGTTAGAAGCCAAAGCATTTGGATGGACGTAGTATGTAAAGCAAAACTTGCTTTCACATAAACTTCCAGTAAGTTTTCATGAGACATCCAAAATTCAGTCTGAGTTTGCCATAAAATGTAACCAGATCCATAAAATTTTTCATTCAGATAAATCTAAGTTCCCTTCTGTGCATCTCATTATCCTGGAAAACAAGTTACAGAGGGTCTGAAATCCCTACTTGAATGGTTCTACACCAATTAAGCTTCAGAGACACAATTGCCCTGTTCTCCTATTCATCAGGTTTTGACAGCATTTCCCCTCGTGAAACATTAACGCTATGCAGAAAAAGGATTTTCTACCTCACAAAGGATTTTAAGAATTCAAAACTAGTTCTGACTTTGAGGAAAAATTAAGTTGTTGTCAAACTCTCTCTGAAGTGGAATAATTAGAAAGTAATAATTTTGGGGCGTTCACAATATAGTGTTTGCTTAATTTTTAATTTTGATAAAATTTATTATCTGAATTTTAAAAAGTTGGGGTTTTTTTCAAGTATCAAGTCCAAGGGTTTCATTCCAAAAATGTAGGAATTGGATGTTTTGGCATCATCCAAAGAATTTCCTGGTTTTTCCCCTAACTGAAGTCGTTGCAAAACCTGCCCAATTTCACAAAGCTTTTCATTTTTTGACAGAATCGTAGATTTCAAAAGATTATAGGTCTATTGAATTTTCTTCAGCCTTCTATGAGCCAATGGTGTATTTCAAAATATTAATATTACCTCACAAATCAACAGAAAATCCGATCTGGCTGTTACTTTTGCTTCTTCCTGTGATTTTCCTCTCCTTACTTTTTGGCAGCAGCAGTGGCGGTGAGATGTCTTTTGTTGTAGGGCCATGTTCAGGACACCCTTGGGTTTGGTAGCTGCTGCTCAGCCTGGTGGGCTGTTTGCATACTCAGTGCTATAGTGCTGATAGGAAAGCTGAGTGAGGTGTGCATAGTTCACTGAACTTGAACAAGATGTGGGCTTTTGGGAAGTGAGATGTGCATCTCTCTTCTCCCATTATTACAGGCATTAACAATCCTCAGGATGAAATTCTCCCTTGGGGATTAGGCTGGACTTTTTCTCAGAGGGGGTAGAGGAAGAGAAACACAAGGTAGGATGCAGCCCAGTGCTTGTAATACAGATCACATATCTTCTGCATCTGTCAGCTTCCTTATCTGCTTAGTGCCTGCCTGGTGGCCAGCAGGAGTTGAGGGTGGCCAGAGGCATTAGGGCGGACTGCTTTGGCCCACCTGATGAGAAATGCCTTCAGCGGGAAAACTGTGAAGTCCCATGGCTCACCAGAGGCTGTATCACTCCACACAGGGACAACAGTAAAAAAGCCACCCTGAAACCAGCATCACTGTCCTCCACAGTCATTAGGAACAGTTCTTCTTGGTTGTTTCCTCTGTTCATCAATTTTTCTCCTCTTTCTTAAGCTTTCATTTACTTAGAACCTTCCACATCAGAAAGAACAGGTTTGTGTTTTTTAGGCCTTCAAAGCCAGCATATGGGTTTTAGGATATACAAAACACTGCAAACTTGAAGAGGAGAATAAGGAAGTGTGAGGTGGTGATGACGGTGACAGGGATATGTTTGTTAAGAGGCACAGAAGGTGCAAAGGTTAGAAGTTTTCTTTAATTCCTTGCTAAATAACAATATTATTACTATATTCTGGAAGCAAATATCACTTAAGATTCATTTGTAAACAATTAATTAAATTTCATGAGTTTTTTGTTTGCAGTATATTAGTAGTACTATGCTTCTCCATTTTACGGGAAATGAAACTATGCAAAAATTTCTCTAGGCAACACAATAAACTGCCACTGAAGTTCAAAGTAGCAGATAAAATCTTTTTCATTATGCACTAGCAAAAAAAAATTGATGTAACGATTATATAATGAAAATTATCTTCTAGGCCAGTGATGAATAAAATACAAGAGTAAAACTACACATTGCTGGGAATCTACCATTTCAAGTGGCAGAGAACATGCAAGAAAAAACTGATCCCAGAAGAACTCCCCAACATTCAAGCCCTGAAAACCTGAGAAACATTAGATTCTGGTACTGCTGACTTTGCAACTGAGTGGCCTCAAACCTACAGGAGAAACTAGACCTCCTGAGCTGGTTCTGTGTACTGTCTCTTCAATACATCATTACTGAAGAGAAGTTACATAGGAACTGAATTTCTAGTCACCCACTGCCTGTGGCACATATCATTCACAAATTTCAATTGCAAGACAGTGTATTCTTGGAGTCTGGAAAGAGATGATACATCAGAACTAATAAATGCAGAGAAAGGATTGTTTAATTTAGGTCATTAAGGTACTCATGATATATTACAATACTCACAAGAACTCAACAACCTTGCATTTCTGTGAATTGTTGTATGTTGTATGTATTCCTGATACATTCTTGTTAGCATTTGAACACTCTTGGGCTCTTGTACCTGCTGCCCTCAATTACTTTAACAAGGAATAGCTCTTTCTTGGCTCTGTTACCACTTCCACCTGCTGGAAAGGAGGGAAAAAAGTAATTGTACAGGTAAATGGGAGTCCTGAGATATTTTCACTTACTGAAAGATAGAAAACATCAGAAATCTCTCTCTCTTGAAAGCACTAGACAACAGAGTGGTTGAAATTGTTATCAGATTTTGAGACATTTAAATTCTATAACCAAAAAACTTATTTATTTTGAAACAGAGTTGACTGGTGCAGTGACAACATGGCTGGAGTCAGTAACTCCTGGGTTATCCTCTTCTTTCCATCTCTGGCTCACTAGTTGGTCTTGCACAAAGCTTTCTATCAGGTTTGGGAAAACTTCTGTCCCAGTTTCCTCACCTGTAAAACAGGCTAGACTGATAAACACTTCTCTCCAAGGCAGCTCACTGGGCTTTGTGGGATTCTTTGGATGATGCTTGTAAATGTAAATGAGTTCTGTGAATGTCAAAAGTTCTTACATTATAATGTCATGACTTTACGTACAGTTCAGGAACTTTATACACAGATCCCAGGGCAGATGTCATCCTGGGAAATAGAAGGGCTGGAGGAAATATTGGAGCAAGGAGGAAAGGATGCTTGAACGGAAAAAAGAAAATTACTTGTTGGGGAGACAGCACCATGAGATTTTCTGCTATCTGCAGTCTTACCCAAAATAATCATCTGTGCTGCCATTCCAGCCAGAAACAGGTTGCAACTTCATATAAGCACTCACAGAACTGGAGCTTGAAGAAAACAGGAAATAACACACTTTTTTTGTGGGAGATTCTAGCTGTTGGGAGCACTATTCACTTCATGGTAGAGTATGGGAGAACCATAGGGTCCTGTGTGGGAGTCCTCCAAGAAAAAAATCCCCTTTGCAGTCTGTTTCATCTGAGTCATTTCTCTTCTGAATCATGAGGTTGATTACACTTGCCTTCGGCACTTTACTAACCCGCGATAAAGATGTAGCTTGAAATCCCCTCAGCACTTCCTCTGGCTGGTTTTATTGAGCATATGGGGGTAGACAAAATCCTAACCTGCCCAAATATATTCTTTTTTGAGGAGTTAGACACCTACCCCCTCTAGAATTAAGAGGATGCTGCCAGACTGTGTCTGTCCCCTCTGAATAAGGTGTAATTTTCCACATGTCCCTCCCACCTTGGAAATGATTTTGTAACGCCTAAAATAGACTGCTGCCTGGCCTACCTGTGAGGGGAAATGGAGCTGAGAGGGTAGAGACTGAAAATAGTTACATGTTTTGTCTGTTGTGGTATAACTTTAGTGAACCAGTACCATCAGCCAAGTTTCTCATTGTTGCTTTCTAGGTGCTCTGATCTCTGCTTGCTTATTTATTGAACAGCCCTCCCCGTTTACCTGGGTTCGTGAGGTAAAGAAGGCAGGAAATTTATAAAGCTGGAGTGTTCCCATAGATTTGCTGTGAGAGAACTGCGGCTTCTTTTTTTCTGAAAATAAAGGTCCATTTGAAAAACAGTCTGTAACAGTGAGGTGTGCACAATAGATGGAATTTTTTGATGGTTTCAGTGGGAATTAAGCACCTCTTAAAATTGCATTCATAAACCTGTAATCAGCTAAAACTGCATAGGATATACACTTAACCTTGGAAATTTCCCTTTATACATATCACCTGAGGAAAGGATTAATCTTGAATTTGAGACATGTGCCTCTCTCATCTGTAACCATGAGGATAATGTTTAATATCCAAGAAGGAATTTAATATCTTGCCATTTTAAATAAAGAATTATAAAATGTTCTAACAAATATTTTCTGCTTTGCTAAAAGAAAATGTGGTTCTTACGGAACAGAATTGAAATAAAACCAGATCAAGAATAAGTATTTCAGATGTGGCAGAGAGGAGAGCATGCAAATACTCTGGGATGTGACAAAAGAGCTGCATGATCTTATAGCAGTAGGTTTATGGTGCTGACAGCTCTAGTTCAGGTTGTTAAACAGTCTCCAGTGGAAATCTGGTTTCTTTTTCTCACAGCTTTTTGCTTTTTCCTCTTTCAGGTAAAATTTTTCAAGTTTTTATTTGAAATCTTACATTCAGCTAGAATTAAGAATAAAAATGAAATGGCAAAAAATAAGCATGTATCCATTGTTCTGCAGCATTGCCATCTGTGAGTTTGTCATGAGCGGAAGGGCTTTTAAAGTGCACTAAGGCAGTGCACCTAGCCCCACAGCCTGTCTTAGGCACCTGCTATTTTATGCTGTGGCCCAGATCAGGATCCAAGTTTTAAGAGAGGAAGTTTTATACCAGGGAGATAGGCATTATCCCTACAACTGCAATATTTTCTGCTCTGCAGCGTAGTCATCCCAAAATCCTCAAATGTGAAAGACCACAAGTAGGACCACCTATCAGGAGCTGATAACCATCATTCAGCATATTATACATATAAAACATACCATCTTCTTGAATAATCTGTCACAGAGATGGACCTGAACTACAGGTTACATTAAATATAGAAACAGAAAGCTCAGCGTTCCTGCAGTTCTGCTCTGGAGATTTATCTGAACATCTCTGAGCTCAGCACTATGGAAGTTGGTCAATGAATCTGATTCTGTTGTTTTACCACCTATCCTGCCTAAAGCAGTGGACTCTTCAGGAGTCAAGAGGGTCCCAGCAAAGCTTTTCTGTTTCTGCATTCGATTTCTTCAACTCCCTCTTCAGAGTGCATGGTTCTGGTGTATTTGCAGAAGCTTCTAATTAAACCAATATCAATTACAGTTTTAGGGGGCATGAAGCAAATTCATTTTCATATAGAATCAAAGGGGAATATTATTAAATGCTGAAAATATTTATGTAAGTAACTGGAAAGGAAAGCTTGATCTTATTAGACCTTCTAATTTGGTAGATTTTTATACAGTTTGGGAGAGAGGAATAAAAACACTATCTCATTATCTTGTTTTAGGACTTTTCTTCTCTGCACAACTTTTGTCTTTTGATGGCCTTTGTTTTTTATCCTGCATTGACTTTAATTCTCAGGCTTATTGTAGTTGCTATATTTGCTTCCAAGTGTCATTTTAAGAACAATACTAGATGTTTTCCTCTCAATAGGGTTAGCTTTTCTTGATCATCTGTAGGCAAAAAAACCCCTGATTTATTATTCTGTTCTCTCATATTTAATTCGTGACTTTCATTTGTGGCTGGAGTACAATACTGTGACTCACAAACATGTATATGCACTTGACATCAGATGCTAACACCACTTAGGTGTTCCTGATGGATAGATGAATGTCATCTTTACATGTTTGAAGTGTTTGGGTATTTTTTTTTTTGTTTTGGCAGTTTTTTTGTTGATTTGTTTGGGGTTTTTTTAGCTGGAGATCACCAAAAGATTGATGTGTTCCAAATACAGCAGACATTAGTAAGAGGTGGTAGAATAGCCAATGGATGCACCTTATTAAGTGAGCTGTCTTTTGCTCTTTTTCTATCACAGGAATTTAGGCAACTCACTAAACTTCTGCATGAACATTTCAATTCTTTCTATGTTACGTAAGAATACAATCAATTATTTGATCACATAGCCTACTGTTCATTAGGTTTTTCAAATATCTTTGAGACCCTTGAAAACTAAAGTGAATTTTTATGGATAGGTAGGTGCATAGTATTCCCAGATTCTTGTGGCAGGAGCAAGCACACGTCATTCATCCCAGAAAAGCAAGGTTCTAATCCTTGTCAGATTTTAAGCTAGGCAGAAAAAAAAAAGGAAAAAAATATTAACACATAGTAAAAACTGGAATTAAGTGCCTTGTCAGCATGTAAAAAATTCTTTGTGGTTTGGGGTTTGAGAGGTGTTGTTTTGTTATTGTTTTTGGGTTTTAGAGTTTATATAGGGTGGAGAAAAGAATATGAGAGTCTCATGAACCCTCATCCTTGCATTGCAATAGTGTAACTATGCTCTGGTAACCACACCATTGCAAACCTGGAATAACATGAGGAAAATATTTAATGCATTTTTAGATACCTTTTAATATTACTCCATAATTAAAGTAATTTGTAGCGTGTTATGACATTGGTTTTTTGTTCTGATTTTTGATGACTTTTGAAAAGAACCACAAATAAAAGAAAAATAACACCATGTTAATTAACAGCATCAATTCAGAGTGAAGTTAATGGCACTGTTTGCATTACTAATGCAAGTAGAATTTGGCCCTTAGGAAGTTATTTCATATGGCAGTTACATGTTTGTGTCTGAAGTACCAGTACTAGCTGCCAGGTTCTTGTGAATGACTGGGAGGATGTTTCTGTCCTCTTGAAACCATGGAAAGAGAGATTTCACCAATGACCTTGAGAGTGGAAAAACAAGGCAGAACAGAAAGACCAGGAAAGAGAGATTAGCTCCAAGACAGTAATCAAGAAAATGCGAGAGACCTGAAGGATAAGGAAAGGTCAAACCAGCTAGACAAAATCAGCTAGGGCTGAAGGTAACAGCAGAGACCAAAGCCTCACATCCCTGCTCTCTTCCTAACACCAGTTAAAACAAAGACAACAATAAAGTTGATTTTCATAAGTGATCTTGTATCTTTGGACACAAAGCTCTCTGGCCTGAATTTTAGAGCACTCCCAAACTTGTACCTATATTCTTAATTCATTGTGACTCTTTCAGTCCATAATAATGAGTGAGGGATCCTTCAAAACAGAGAGCAAGAGCAATTATCACCTCATCTGCTTCCTTTTGTAACTGAAAAATTCAGCTCTATCTATTCATTATTGAGTTTCACTGTAATTTGTAACGGGATAAAACAACTAAAGGAAAATAGTTTGTTTTACATTAGGGAGATATTTTAGAGTGCTGGTTCTAGAGCACGGAAAGAACAGGTATTATTTTCAGTGTTCCTATTTAAGAGCCTAAATGCTGAGCTTGCCCCTTGCTTTAAGGCACTGCAATCATTGTAATGATTCCCCAATCTGTGTAGTAGATCTTCACAGTCACAAGCCTAAAGAACCCTTTAAAAAATCAAATATGTTCTTCAAAAAGATTTTTCTTCTTTCTCCTTTTTATATACCTTCTGCGTTGTGCAACACTGTAAATGCTGCATCGTGAATGGGTACTCCCAGCTGGCAAGCAATCTTTATTGAAGGAAATGTGATACTTTTATAATATTATCTAGTTAAGGATTTTGAAGTCTTTTGGTAACATTAATTAAATAATTCTCTCAACAACTCACTCACAGTACTATTATCAGTCCCACCTTTTAGTTGAGTAAATTGGTCCTGCCTTGTCCAACCTCAGATATCACGGCAGTGAAAGGAATGAGCGAAGAATAATGCCATACCTTTCAACACTTCAACTTGCTTATTTTTGTCACTGTGCCATGTAACACTCCTCAGGCCAAGAAGCCCTGAGGGAAACTTTGCCTTTAATATACTAGAAATTGAAAAAAAAAAAACAACCCAAAACACTGCAATTTGGGCGTAAATATTTTGAGGTCAATATGTGAGCGTTTCTAATAAAATTTCAATTTCACAAAAATTGTCCATCAAGTTCTCCTTCAGTAAAGAATGAAAGAGTTCTTCATAAGCTGCCTGTTCCCATGTTTTTCCTTAATGTTTTGGGCCAGAAACTGTTTGGGGGTATCCCTAGAGGCTATGAGTAACTTTGGCCAGTCACAAGGAGGGGAAATCCTCACATTTAAGATGATTCTGAGACATGGGTGGCCCAGCAAGTGTTTGTCAGCTGCTGATTTTCAAGGACTGCCAGGACAGCTAATTTTCCTAACTCCAGCCAGTGCGAAACCACTGAAAATTAGTGGACCAGATGAAACAGGTCTGCGGACCCCTCAGGTGGAACAGGATGTTTGTTTACTTAATTGCTTGAGAGCTAATTTGCCCAGATGCATGTAGCAACTGTAGAATAAGACCAGCAGTTTCACAGAAATGCAGTTTATTGCGCTTCCCCTTCTCACATCATCAGGAGTACAGGTCTCCTCTCTGTGTTAGATGTACACATCTGACGGTATGAATTGTGAGTATGTGTTGAAAGTAAATATTAAATATACATATTTTTGATACTAAGATGACAAAAAAGAAATCATTTTGGAAGAGTGCTCATCAAAGACATGAATCTAATTCTTGGCTTAATTTCTGAAGCCTATAGAACTTTTCAAGTTTTCTTCCTGTTATGAAAAAATTATACTTTTTGCTGCTATATGACCCTCTCATTCCCCAAAAGAAGCTTTTATCTTGCTAGGTCAATTCTTACAAGATCAACCTACTTCCTGAACCCATATTACTGTTCTTTCCAACCAAAATTTTCAGGTAGATAAGCTTTTTAAGAAGAGACAGAAAAATAGCTCTGGAACCTCATACTTCCACCAAGCATCTTTTCCACAGAGAATGACAGAAATATTTCCATTTAATGTCTTCACAAGTGAAGCAGTTTATATTTTCTGGTTCATAGCTGGTCTCAAAATAAGATAAAGGATGCTTCCTACTTACTAAAAAAAAAAAAACAAAACAAAAAAACAAACCATGACTCCCTCCCCAACAAAAAATAACAAGGAGTTCTACATGTATGTTAACCAGAAAATGAAGGTCAAGAAGGTGCACCATTCCCAATAAATAATGCTGGAAAACCAGTAATAACGGATGAGGAGAAGGCTGAGGTACTCAAAAACTTTCTTGCCTGTCTTTGATGGGGCTGAGGTACTCAAAAACTTTCTTGCCTGTCTTTGATGGCAATCTCTTTTCCACAGCTCTCAAGGGGATGGACTGCAGGTTGGGACTGGGGAGCAAAGTGCTTCTCACTGTGAGTGGCTCATGACCACCCAAGGAACCTTAACGTATATAAGTCTGTGAGAGCCGATAAGATGCGTCCCAGTGTTCTGAGGGAATGGCTGATGTAGTTGCCAAGACACTCTCCATGATATTTGAAAAGTCATGGCAGTCAGGTGAAGTCCAAGGTAACTGGACTTTGTACCCATTGTACCCATCTTGAATAAGGTTAGAAAGAGGGACCCTGGAAACTACTGACCTGTCAGCCTCACCTCTGTGCCTGGGAAGATCACGGAACAGATCTCCCTAGAAGCTCTGCTATGGCACAGGGAGGACAAGGAGGTGATTCGGAACAGCCAGCACAGCTTCACCAAGGGCAAGTCCTGCCAGATCAGCCTGTGACTTTCTATGATGGAGTGACTGCATCAGTGGACAAGGAAAGGGTGACAGATGTTATTTATTTGGACTTCTGTAAAGCCTCTGACACGGTCCCCCACAGCATCCTTCTCTCTAAATTGGAGAGAGATGGATTTGATGAGTGGGCTGTTAGATGGATAAGAAAATGTTTGGACAGTCACATCCAGAGGGTTGTGGTCAATGGTTCAGAGTCCCAATGGACCCCAATGACAAGTGGTGGCCCTAAGGGGTCCATACTGGGACCAGTGTTATTTAATATCTTCATTAATGACATAGACAAAGGGATCAAGTGCAGCCTCAGCAGATTTGCAGATGACACCAAACAGAGTAGTGTGGTTGGCATTCCTGAAGGACAGGATGCCATCCATGGGGACCTGGACAAGCTCGAGCAGTGAGTCCATGGCAGTCTCATGAGGTTTAACAAGACCAAGTTCGAGGTTCTGCACCCGGGTCACAGCAACCCCTACTATCCACACAGGCTGGGAGACAAACAGATTGAGAGGAGCCCTGCTGAAAAGGACTTGGGGGTGCTGGTAGATGAGAGGCTGGACACAAGATGGCAAAATGTGCTTGGAGCCCAGAAAGCCAATTGTATCCTGGGCTGCATCCAAAGCAGTGTGGCTAGCAGGGCAAGGGAGGGGATTCTGCCCCCCTACTCTGGTCTCATGAGACACCACCTTGGTCCCCAGCACAGGAAGGACATAGACCTGTTGGAGCAAGTCCAGAGAAGAGACACCAAGATGATTAGAGGAGCACTTCTCCTACAAAGAAAGGCTGAGAGAACTGGAACTGATCAGGCTGGACAAGAAAAGTCTTCAGGTTGACCAAATTATGGCCTTCCAGCACCTGAAGGGAGACTACAAGAATCATGGAGAGAGACTATTTACAAGAACATATAGTGACAGAACAAGGGAGAATCGCTTCAAACTGAAAGAGAGTATGTTTAAATTAGATGTAAGGAAGAAATTCTTTACTGTGAGAGTGGTGAAGCACTGGAACATGTTGCTCAGAGAAGATGTGGATGCTCCATCCCTGGGATGGAGTGGATCAGTATCAGGGTGGATGGGGCTTTGAGCAGCTTAATCTAGTGAAAAGTGTCCCTGCCTATGGCAGGGGTGTTGGAACTAGATGATCTTTAAGGTCCCTTCAAACCCAAGCCATTCTATGATTCTGTGATACTTTTTACAACTTTTGGATTCCAACAGAATGGACAGTGATCCAAAATACAAAGAGATGCTAGTTCAAGTTTTGCAAGAACTAAGTGCACAGGATGCTGGAACCTCAGCTGCATCCATTCTAAGTAGAATGTTTGTGTACTTTCCCATAAACCTGAATGGGAACACTAGAGCTCAACCTCCTGCAAACGCTCCTCAGAAAAATACCCACAGACCACTGGTTTGTCTCCAGGCTTCCTCTCAGTTTTGTTGCTTTACATTTTGCTTTTCTCTTAATGAATCAGATTTCTGAATCACCATCTGGATATAACTACACAGTCTACCCATCATTCCCCCCAAAGGCTGAGAATAAGGATGTGTCTACCAACTATAGTGAAGAATGAGATAGAGTTAAACTGTTTCAGTCTAAGCCCCTCCAGTGTGCTACCAGCCTGAAAAGAAAAAAAGGAGAGAGGGAGAGACTTTTAAATTTTTCCAGTAATGTGATGAGAAGAGAGAAAGACAGACAGAGAGAGTTCACTTGGTTAATTTCCTAGCCAGCAGCTACAACACTGCTTCTATTAGGAGATATGAAAAGAGACAAAGAGATATAATAGCTATAGATTGGCTTTGTTGGCCAGAAGAAGTTCTAACTATGCTGGAGGGATGAGGAGGTACAGAGGCGTGCTCTCAAGGGATATTTTTTTACTTTAATATCATCATTTTGGTGCATCTCTAGCTGCACATTCACTTAACACTGACTGAAAATAAAGGTTTTAACAGATCACAGTGCCTGACCAGAAAGCTGAAATGAAAGCTGGAAAAATGCATTGACCTTGTGTTATTGCCCTTTGTATTGACTTTGTGAGATTCAGATTCAAATTTTGTTGGCTTAATGTTTTGGGCAGAAACCTTCCTTCAACAGATACAGTTGTTTCATCTTATCTTCACTCTGTTTTTTCACCTTATTAGAGAAGATGGAAATGTGCCAATTTGTTTTATAGTCTTCCCAGTCCATTGTCATTAGATTATTCTCAAACTTATTTGTCAAATCCCTTGTCCAAACCTTTCTTCTTGTACTATTTCATTCTGAACAAGAAACTGCACATCACTTGTGTCTTTCATTCATTCTTAAGCTGAAGTAGCACTGTCTCCCAAAGCACAAGCATTTGAGAGTTACACATTTTCACATTTCTCATCCATGTTGAATCCAAGATCATTTTGTTCCCCCTTACTGCCTCCCTCTTCTTCTCCTGACTGCTTGCCTGGATAAAAATAAAAATGCCTTAAGCAAATCCTTTCATAACCTTATATACCGGGATGGTTAGACCAGAGCTCCCAACATGAGAGAACACATTTCCAGGAATGGGTGTGTGCCTGAGAGCAAAACACTAGACAGGACTGGGTATCTTGCAAACAGCCCTGTTTTCATGAGCTAACTAACGTCCATTTAAAATACTAAATTCTTTGATTTTATTTCCATGAGTGTCTGACCTTTGGAGATAGAATCTCTTACAAAATTTACGTAGACATTCAATATCCATTGTCTCAGATATTTTTCCCTCCTGCAGACATGCACATAACAAAGAAGGTGAGTTAATATAAATGAAAAACAGAAAGATGCAAACAAAAAGGGACTCATTTGTAGACCTTGTTTTCTGAGATTTTCATGTGGTTTTGTGCAAGTCAGAATTTTCCTGTGCCTCGGTTTACCCAGCTATAATTTTAATTACTGTCATTTACAGTATTATAACAAGAGTGAGATTTTGCTAATTAGGTAAGTATGCCAAATACAGTGGTCATCTAAGACTTCACTGCTATGCTGCACAACTAAGAGAACTTCACTCTTACAGCCATTACAAAATTTAAACATTGCTAGATACAGGCTCCAAATGTTCTGCATTTTTAGGGTTAGGTCTACAGAGAGATTTGGGACACATCAATGCAATTTTAATTGCAACGACCCTTAACATCTCACTCATCTGCCGCCAAAATCTGAGTCTTTAATTATATATACAGTGTTTAACTTCTTTGCTAGGAGCAATTGAACACTTCATCCAGCATGTCAGATAACCAAGTTATTTGGACAATGTTCTTGGATGAGGAATGAAAAAAGACTGAAATAAAAAAAATACACCAACCCCCTCCCCCAAAAAACCCCCAAAAATCTCAAAACCAAAAAAAACCTCCCAAAAACAAGAAAAAAAACCAAAACCAAAACCAAAACCCAAACAACCCAACAAAACTAAAAAACTTTAGTCTCTGCTCCCAATCAAAAAAGATAAAGATTTCAAAACTGATCCCTGACAGGGACTTATGTTGAAGGTGTATTTGTTTCTATGCACAACACCTCACAAGGAAAGCCTAACTCAGAACTAGGTGCCCAGCTCCCTTGTGATTAGGAATCTCAAGAGACCCCTGGTCCCTGAGATAAAAAATCAGCCTCTTCTTGTCTGATATGCACTTTGTGAGATGCCTAAAGTCTCCTGGTTTTAAAGGGTTCATCTCTAGGTTCCATACTTCTTGCGTTTCATGTGTTGCCTGCAACACTGGGGACTGCGATTTTCACTAAGCTGTTAGGCACCTAAAAATTGCATGTTGCATGACCTAGGTCCTTTATGGATCCAGCCCCCAGTTCACTACATATTCCCATGTTAAGACTAAGCTCATCCTCACATACCTGGGCTCACTGCTAACAGCCTATGACATACAGCTGAGGTCATTCTAATTCCCTCTAGTACAAGGTAAGGGATACACATGCAGGAGGTAGTTCATTATGGTATTATAATCATGCCCTGCTTATACCCCAAAGTCATTCACTTCCATTAAAGGCCATGAGAGCGACTGTGAACTGAATCCCGAAATGAGTAAGTAGCACTGTTTGGGAAGAAGGTCGATGAGGTCATGGTGGTATTCATGGTGATGGCAGCCCTCATGAATTCACCTATTATTTTTCATTTCATTGCCTTCCCAGAAATCTTTCTGAGCTTTAAATAATTACAACCTGTGACACTATTTGTTTAGGATTTTGTTTCATTAACCAAGACACATTCCTACTCATTCCTCTTTTTTCCTAAATTTAAATATTTTGAATTATAAGCAAGTTAAGCTGCTGGGCTAAGTGAGATTAGCAAAACAAGTGGTTCTAGGAGAATATCAGTTTTCACCATCAATGCAGTAATGACTGCAAGGACTGTCCAGTAAAATCGCTAGCATTTTCTTCTTTAACTCAGGAAAAGAGATATCATGAGTCCTGAAGGATATTGCCTGGAGGCTATGAAAGAAGAAAAGACAGTCACCTGCATGAGGAAATATTAGAAGCATTTTGATATTTAAATGGTTTTTGTGTGAGTGATTTGCACTGCACAAAACTTTTGCAGGATGTGCTGGGCAGAGGCAATCCTAGTGTTTTTGTGCACCAGCGGGTACTCCCAGTTGGTCCTAAGTTGGGGACTAATCAGTTCCACTTCAGGTCATCAAGTGGAGAGATCCACCAAAGAAAGGGTGTAGTAAATTCAAACAGCCCTTACTCCTCTGCTTAGGTTCAGTTCGGGCTATTTGATCAGGATATAAATTTGGATAGATCAGAATTCTTTCCCTTGCTTTTCAAGGCCTAAAGAAGAAAAGCAAACTGACCTTAAAATCAGATTTTTTGCTTTAGTTGTGAAAGATAAAGATAAGAATTTTCTAAAAGGAGATATGTTTGGAAAGATTGTCCAACTTTCTACTCTCACTTATTCTTTCTTCGTGAGACATTCAGTAAAAGAGAAGAGGAATAAAGCAAATGAAGTCATTGAAATTGCTATTGACAGTTATAGTTGACAGTTGAAAACGGTAAAGTAAAAATCAAATACGTCACTTCCCTCCTGGAAAAATACACATTTTCAAGTCACAAACCCATTTCAAATACCTTGATAGTTACAATTCAGTATTTCCCCAAGGAAATCTAGAAGGCCAGTTCCTAGGTATGAAGGCCATAGGAACATTGTACTGTTTAACTTAACTCTCACATCTGTAGGTAGGGAAACAACACCATTGGCTATTTAAAAAAGCCAGCGACATGCAGGATTTGGTTAGTGGCACTACAGTGAAACATTGTGAAATGATGTAATGTGCAAGGTGAAAAGGAACCTTATCCAGGGACACTGCAGAAGGAGACCTAGCAGAAAGAGTGTCAAAGATTGATTTGGACAATATTGATCAGATTAAGTAACGAACAGTCAGAAGTCTTTTTGCAGATTCTATCTGGCGCTGCAGTCAAGCCTTGTGTTCAGTATATTTATTTTATATGGCATTTATTGTTTATGGCTATAAGTGGTCAAGACCTTAATTTTATGTCTGGTGGGACCTGATACAACACAACGTCCTAACACCATGCTTGGGCACATGCACAGTACCACCTGGTAAACAGAAATGTTCCCTGACAGCCTGCCATTTAACTATCGGACTAGTCCAACAGTGCTTAACTCATGAGTGCTGAAAAGATTTGCAGTATTAACTTATATCATTAATTTATTATTATTAATATTATTGGCTTTACTATTACTCTACCACTCTCCATTCCCAGTAATGAATAGAACCCCATTGTCCTGTGGACTGTAGAAACATTACATAAAATAACATCCGTAACTCTAGGCCATTACAAATGAAATAAGCAGAAATTAGATATGCATTGAAAATACTCTAAGTAGTCCCAATAAAAATAATGTAGAACTTGTTTGTCACTGAAACACCAGAATTTGCCAACAGTGAGCTTACTGTATTGATCAACATGATCCTACACAGTTAAGAGTATGAGATTATCAGGGCTGCTGTAATTGGGGGAAGCAGGTCCTGTTATACCAGCCAGCTATTTCTGTTCCCCATGTTTAGCCCCATTCTTCTCTCGTTTAGCCCAAGAGATGTGAATTAATGGGACAAACACTAGATACAGCAGTGAAGGAACTCATTAGGGCAAATTCACAAGCTCCAAGGAATGCAACAGTATTCAGGCCAATGTGCTCCTTCTCATTTTAAATCAAAACAAACCACAAAATGCTCCAATTTGCCTTTGTGAGAAAATAATTGTGGATCATACACTGATACAAGTCAGAAAGTCCACAGTGCCACTAGCCTTCTACAGCATAAGTAGTAAGAAGAGCAAGTCATAACAGAAGCAAGAATGGAGCCCTTGTGTATGGTTTGATTCCTTGAGTTTTTTTGGGTTTGGTTTAAATCCTTGCTTTGGGACACACACGAACAGTTTAGCATTCTGAAATCTGTTTTGCTGAAAATAGAGACAGGAAGAGGGAAACTTACATCTTTAATTACTACCCTATTGTTGGTAGAATTTATAAATTATGATATTGTTACCTGAGGGCTTGCTGACAGACTGCATCGTTTCTCCTCAGTCTGGCTCTAATCCCAGCTTCTATTTTTTCTTTTAAATTCTGGAATGCAGACAAAAAAAGGGTTTCCTTTCAATAAACCAACTGTCTGAATCCAGATTACTGTGCTGTGTCACTAAAATAAAGGATCTAGCATTAATCTCCTCAGCTTTCAAACAGCAATATAAAACATCTACAGTATTTCCTAGTCTCTTCCCCAGGTAATGGAATTTATTTCATACAACGATCCTTATGAAATCAGAGTAGAGCTCAGACTGGGCTTGAAACAATTGATTTGCCTGGATATTGTACCCACCATTGGTTAGCTCTTTAAACCCTAGCCAGTAATTAGCCAAGGTTTACTCGCCCAGCACTCAGTTAGATGGAAAATTAAAGACCAGGTTTTTTTATTACTTGAGAAATGCATTGTAATACCTACTTGTTCTAAGTCGCTTCCAGTGCCAGTGTTTTGAGAAAAGCAAAAAGACCTAAACATGAATGAATGGAAAAATTACCAGGAAAATAATTGGTTTTCAGTGGCAGGTGGATAAGTAAAAAGAAGCCATTGTTAAGGAAATCCCCTTTCCGTTCATTTTTTGGTGTCCTGTGCAGTCATCCATCCACATCGAGGTGGAATAAATTCCTCTCCAAAATGCAGTTCCACTGCTATGGATAACATACAGAAATCATCAGCCAATGACTTGAAGGAGTGTGAAGAGTGTGCAACTGTGCCTCCACTGTCAAAGAAGCAGCGAGAGACTTTCCAGAGTCCTATAGGAGATGCTTCACTTCAGCTTGGATGGTGATTGTGCCCATTCACACAGTAAAAGCAGTACTGCTTTTGGTTAGACAAAATGTATAAACCACACGTGCTTAAAGGTTTTCACAGCTTTCACTCAGCACACAACTCATTTCACTTGAACTCAGTATAGGGCAATGCAACATGAACCAGCAGCTCTGTTGGAGCTGTCTTCATTTGGGTGAATCCAAGCCAATGACATAATCACTGAAGATGACATTGCTGCAAGCCTAAATGTGCTAATTCCTGGATCCAGGCCAAATTCACTGTTGATTATTTCCACTTCTCTTGGGTGAACTGCCTGCCTGGCTTTCAACTGGAGACCATAACCTTCATCATCTAGAACTCAGCACTCATTCCAGATAATACTGTGGAAAAGCTTTTGGACAGCTTATTTATCAGGACAACGAACAGCAGCATCAAACTTAATTCAGCAAATAGGTACATCATAAAAAAATAAGAGAAATAATTCTTCCAAATACTTGCTGCAATTCTGCTCTGTACGTAGAATGGAAAATATTACAGTTACAAAGCCCTCTCTTTTATTGGAAAAAATTCTATGGCACTATAAAAACTACGTAGCATTGCCCACATTTTACGCTCTGATCTTTACTTTCCTGTATTCAAATTTTTAACTTGGATGAAATCAAACTTCTTTGAAAGTACTAAGTAACCAAATCACTTAGACAGAAACAGAATCTGAACCTCACATTTACAGCATCATTTGAAAATCAATGCAGAGGAAATTAACTCCATGACTTCACAATTAAAAAGACCAGACTACTTCAGAAAAAGTTAGTCCCCTGGGGAAAAATGAATGTAACTGTCTCCAGCTATACAGAAGACACCAGACTCAGAAGATACAAAACACTGAAGGATTTTTTCTTCTTTTTTATGGTCTTTGCTGCTACAAGCAGAGAGATGGGAATTTGAAATTCCCTGGGCCCCCGTGGAACTCAAATGTATCCATATTCCTGTAATGCAGTTTCTCTGTATAAATGTACTAACCTCCCACTAAGAAAATTAGCTCTTTAATCACTTGAATCCAAATAAAGCATTGTTATATCCTAAAGGCACTAAAGTTCTGCACTTTTAAGAGAGTGTCTGAACATTTCCCAAATACACTTAGAGTGGGAGAAGTTCTTTTATTTAATTTTCTGTAATTAAAGAACAAGTCAGGTAGAAACCAAAGCTGTATTTGTGATATTGCTTGCTAAAAGCAGAAGGTCTGCCTTCCACAATCCTTATATTGCATGAAAACCAACATCAAAAAGCATCAAGGAAAGAGAAAAAAAATATTGAAAACTCCCCAGTGTTATTCCCCATGAATGAAACAGTCTAGATTGAGACTGTAAAAGATATCTCATATTCTTTCTAAATGCAGTTATTTATGTAACGTCAGGTTACAGGTTTGGCTTTTCAGGTTTGCAGTGAATGCTTGGATTTTTCACAGAATAACCTGAATGAAATGGCTCCCTCATTCATAGTTATAATGTGCTGACCACAGCAGGAAATTAGGCATGCAAAAGTGGAATGTAAAGGGAATAGCTTTGGAAGTCCTAACGTGGCCTCCTTCAACACTTACAGGCTTTGGAGATCTTACCATCAAACCATCTTCCTAACATCTCTCTTAAAATAAGCACCCTGCTCAGATAAGCATACCGTAGAGAGTGCCCATTGTCCTGATAAATTGATATGACAGTAATAATGAAGGAACAGTCTCTTTTGATGGGGCCCTCACAAGTTTGGCAGGTGATGGAATTCTTCACAGTCTACTGCTTTCAGCAGTTTTCCCCACACTCAATTTGACTTGATTCCCTCGGACTTCATGCTCAGGAACTCTCTCCTTGCTCCTGAGGAAGAACACTCCATCTTTTGAGCTTGCTACATGAAAAACTTCTCCTTCAAGTCAGTGGACACAAAGGATTCATGGAAGTTAGCTAACTTAGAGGCAGGCTGATCTCTGGCTGAATATCTGCACATATACTGCGTAGACAACCTTACAAGTTGCCTCAGTTCTGAACAGCTTGACAAGTTTGGTATGATTATAGTTGGGATCAACATTTCAATACAGCGTAATTAGTCTGTCAGGTGATTAATTCATTGTGAGTATTAGACTATCCAAGCTGTCCTCATTAGAGCTGTATTTCACTAACTTGAAGCTTAGTTTTTAAAGTATATGACTAGTATCTTTGAAATCTTGGGGCTCTTCATATACATAATGTTAAACACATGCATAAGAGCTGTAATAAATAGATGTACTGGCTTTTTTTATAGTAGATTTTTTTAAATTATTATCATCATTACTTAATATTTATTTGCAGAGTAGTTTAAGTCACTTTTTTTTTAAGCTACACTATCCTTGTGTCCTTGCTGTGCTATTTTTAGCCACTCATTAATAGTGCACTAGTGCTAAGACCCCAAAGCAGGGATCAGGGTCTCATCCCATGCTAGGTGTTGTACAAAGAGAACCTAGTTGCAGAGAGTTTTAATCTAAATGCTATACATGGATACAGCCAGATCATGAGCATAAGGCAACTACGAGAAAATGCACAATAGATATACTAAGAAAAATATCAGCTCTCAGTCAGAGGAGCCAATGGTACATGACAGTGTGGTTTGTTATAAGAGATTGCAAAGTTATGTTTTTCTTACCTGGCACTGGATTGCTGTGTTGAGAAGCATAATTTATAAATATCTCAGGCAGCATTTCCAGTGATAAGGATATGAGGGTGGTACTAAACAGACCTGTTCACGTCTTAGTTCAGCCATATAGCTGATGAATGCCACTGCACCTCTGTGTGATGCTACAAACTGGAACAGTCTTTGACTTATTTGGAAGTAGAGTGGCACATAACAGGCAATGTTTTGAGTGAGGCTCTTACAGGCTACAGCAATATAAATATTTAGGGGGGATAATAATAACAAATGTAAATTGTATGTTCATGTGTCCACACTGCAGTCAATTTCATTGCAGTCTACCCTGTAGATGTATGCATCCCCCACCCATGGGATTTCACTTGATTTCAGAAAGGCTTACCTATCATATGAGAAAAATCAAAAGGGGTTGATTACTCTGGGTGGAGGTTAACAGTCATACTCTATTTCCACATAGAAAAAATACTAGCTTGCTCCCTATGTACATAAAACTAGAAGTTAAGATCAAATAAATGAACCAGGAAGACTGTCCCTAGTTTTACTGGGGTCTGGGTGGATACCTTGAAGGAGCAGCTGGAAGTCACTGCATGTATTGCTTTCCAATGTTAGAAAGTCACCAACAGCTGTGTATCAAACACAAAGGAATTAAGGTGTAAATATATATATATACCACACTCACAAACACACATGCTCAGAAGTACCTACTGCAATATACATCTTCTCCTTCCTTAACTTCCAAAATTGGAGACTAATTTATTTATCTGGCTTTAGTTAAACTTCCTCTACTGGTTCTGGCACTCATCAAAAATAAAAGAGTTGAATAGAGGGGGTGTAAATTCTAATTAGTCCCTGTCACAATTCATGCTGCTGTTAAAGGATTTCGCTGTATGCAAAGCAGGTTTGAGCTGCCCTAAGTGTCAAGCCCTGTTATGGCTGAAAGAAATCGACAATTCTTGGGTTAAAAGGCAAGAAAAACACACTATCTTTTCCACTGTACAGATAACATCTTTTTGCTTAGTCAGGCTTAAGTTGCCCATTACAATGAGAAAAACAGAAAGGTAAAGGCTTATCTTAATAAGTGACAGTAGTAGTAACAATAACATCATACACACCTTTTGCTCTATAGCAAAAGTATAGTCTGCTATATTCAGACTTAAAAATAAATAAGCAGCTAAATCAAAGTGAACTGCAATGCAACTTACTATAAATGCTACAGAAGTAAAGATAAGACAGAGTTAATTCTGTGATAAATGACTGAGCACTCCAGGCATAGCATCATTTGCTGATGCTGATTGGTTGTTGATATGAATCAAGAGCAGTTCAGAAATCCAAAGCAGAACAAAAAACAACAAAAATTAGGATTTTTTTAGTTGCCTTTTAGTGATCTCTCTCTTTAGGACACTCCTAACTACAAATAACTTCCCAAAGAACATCTTGGTGCACATATTATGAAAAAAAACAATCTTTATTATACTCACTCATGGATTATCCTTTCACTTAAAGTACTGTACAGAGCACACTGGTTTATGTGAACTTGTGCTAAACCTTTATTGCTTACAACACTCATTGAAATAGAGAGGGAAAAAAAGGCCTGATGCATTTATCCAATTCTACACAGTCTGAGGGTGAGCAGGAATTAGTACTAGTAAATAAATATTTTCATCTGAGCCAAAGATGTTACATTTTCCTGGCCATTCATAAAACTTCTTTAATTTCTGGAGTTAAAACTGTAAGTGACTTGGGAGATGATCCTTAGAAGGAATTGATGTTCACAACTTTGTCACCAGCAGCTGTAGTTACTCTGTACAAGGTTTTCTAGGATATATGTGTTATAACTGCATCACCACTGAGACTGTACATGATGACATCCTCCATTTTGGAAAGTGAGCATCTGGATTGCTGATTACAGAACAAATTGGTGAGCTGAAAGATGCTGCAATCTGTTACTCTTGTATTTATACAAGCATTAAATCAACTATTGAATTTGAGCTTAATAAAGGCTTCAGAAGAAGACTGACAAACCACTGATTTTAAAAGAGAGACTTTTGATGTCTTCCTGTAAGCTTGAGCGGTCTCAAATTCATGAGCCTGTACTGCCTGTCCTACGAAACTCTTTCTTTTGGTTGACTTCACTATCAGTGTCTTATCTCACTTGCTCAGATCTATAGGGGAAACATACAACAGACTGGGACAAATTACAGTGATCTGAGGTATATGTTGTGGAAAAAATCAGGACTGACACCCTCCCCCTCCCACAGACTTCTCAATGTTATACTGAAAGAGGAGAGCAGAATTCTTTGCATTAGATGTTTCTACAGGTGCCACCCAGAGCACTGACAGCCCCTGGGTTAATTACAGGGCCACAACTTTTACCATAGTTATCTCCACTAACACTGCTCTCTCTGGTGCACTGCTATCCAAGGTAAATTGGACCATCAACACGCTAACCAAAAACGTCTTCATAGCCATTATTGTACAAAGAGCCAAAGTATTTATAAAAAATCAGGAGAGATGAATTTTTTTAGTAAGTGGCTAAAACATTCTTGGCATTTCTAGAGCTATTTTGCTGCTCAAGGATTTTCAGTATGATGCTCTGATGATAGAAGAACCACTTTTATCAAATATTAAGCTACTGCAAATTTACTATAATTGAATAATTTGCCTCTTAGCTTTGGTTCACTAAAACTGTAGCAAGGTTCTCATCTCTAAGTGATCGTTCCACAGTCTGTTTCAATATATGTCATGTTAGACAAGGCTCATATATAGTACCATTTGAGATTAGTAATTCCAAAGCCAAGGAACCTTGTAAAAGATCTGGATGATTGACCATAAAGTATGTAAGTATTTAGTCAAATTAAATTGCGATTAGGGCTTTCAGCTCCATATTTAAACACAAAAAGTTGGATAAATCTTTGCTACTTTAGAGAAGTACTATCTATGAATTCAAATGAGTAAAGCAAATTCCACAGAGACCTTTAGGAAAAGGAATTAGGGAAATATTTGTAATTTTCTGTGGCCACTTCTGTGTTACAAAAGCATGTACACAGGTTCTTCCATCCCTGGAAAAGAGAATGGTGACTGCAGAGCAACCCTATGAGATATCTTTTTCTCCATGAACCCGATCTTAATGTTGAATAGGTTTTTAGTCCAGTTTAATTTAATGAAAGGGAAGATCTTACACTGTTTGGCAAGACAGAATTGTGCCCAGGTTTTCCACAAATAACTGTCAGTACAAAGTAGAGCTGTCCTCACTCTCTGTGACATAAGTTGTGGAAGAACCCAAGCAAGCCAAGTAATCACCTAAAGACTCTGTGGTCCCAGAGTTGTCAGGTGTGCTGTTGTAATCCTTTTCTATCCAGTTTCTGTTGGAAACTCAAAGCCAGGAACTAACTAACATTACTCTCCTATCCTGATTTTTTTTCCAGGAATGTTTTTTTTGTTGTTGCTTGTTTGTTTGTTTGTTTGTTGGGGTTTGTTTTTTCGTGGTTTTTTTGTCCCAATGTCTTTCTGTAAAAGAAATGGCATATAATGTTTCTGTTGTACTTTTGTCAATTCATGTGAAATTCTCATGTCTATAATAAGTTATTTCTAATTTCAGAGGTAAGTGTAAATATTGTATTGATCCTACATGCTGTCTGCCTTCTTAAAGGTATCAGTGAGCAGGAAGGACAAACTATCTGTCATAGGTAATCACTCTAGTTCTTGGAAATACCAAACCTGAGAGAACTATGAATGCAAGATTTTATCCATATCAGAAAAATAACTCATTGAATGCCATTGAAAAATTAAATCAAATTCAATTTAATGCAAATTTTTTATATCAGTCATTGTTTTTGCAATGTTTAAGATCTGCCTGCAAAGAGATGTGCTAACAATTTTGTGGAAACTTCTTCAGCCTAAATTAAAGTATTGGAAATAGTCTGCTAAAGGTCATTTCCGGTCTTCAGTTTTCAAGACCAAAACTATTTGGTGGATTTTGAGTCACTGGATATGTGCTTAAATTTGGGGTGCAATAGTGAATATTTTGTCCAAAACTACACTAGCAGTAATAATGTGTGTCTTATCTAATTGCTCTTTAGAGTTTATTTTAACAGGAATAGTAATAAACAACATTATTGAAGCAAATTTTTTCCTTGCTGCCGTTCATTGTTTGCCATTGTTTGGACGAGAAAGTACAGGACATTAGAAACCATTAACAAGTAACTTTTTTTCAGGTGAATTTCTCAGTACACAATGGAAAAAAGGGGGTAAAAATGTCAGAAAGGTTGTGCGATATGTACCTTCACCTGTATACACTGTGTGCTCCCAAGAGATCATTTCAGAAACTGGAAAAAATTTCTTTTTTCTCCCAAGCATACCCATACAACACATGGGATTCCTGCAACTGTCCAAAAGGGATCTCTAATATGAGTGGAGGTTATTCCAGAACAGCTCCATAAATACTCACTTGGAGTTCTAAATTAATTCATTCTGAAGGTCTGCATATCCCATATCTGCATATCCACATGCACTGGCAGGAGAATTGACCAAAACCAGCAAATTCATGCTGAATATTGGGAAAATATTTGGAAAAGTCACTGCTGAATTGGTTAATAAGTGAATTAACACCAAAAAAAAGTTGGAATGCATTTGCTTTTCCAGTTAGAAAAACTGACTGTGTTCAATCAAAGATCACAATTTAAATACTAAAATGCAATCCAGCTGTAATCATGATCATTCTTTCCTGTGCCAGATCCATAAACTTTAAATGTTTTCATACTCTTGGGATGCAAAGTACTTTATTGTTATTCTCCATCTCTTTTTATTTATCATAATCAGAATTGCTGTATTTAACTCCTAATCCATCCAGTCCCAGGGTTAAGTGAAGCTTATTCCATTGCTAACATATCAAGTTGGACAGAGTACAGTGGAGTAGCAGAGAAAGTTCATTTACCAATTATGCCAGCTGCCTTTTTATTAGATTGTAATTTTCTGACTGCTGTTCAGTGGTGTTAAGTAGTTATCAGGGTATTTGCTTCATTTTAGAAAAATATTTTTACATTTATCCATTAAAACTCTGCTTCTCATTTACTGCAGTTTCTTGTAGTTCCTTCCTTCTTTTTTTTTTTTTTTGGGTGTAAGAGGCTGGTTTTAAAGGAGGTTGTGGAGACCACTGGTGCTGTTTCCATCAGAATCTTTCAGATCCTACAGCTGTGTTAAGTCAATGAAGCAGTCAGTCTTGTCTTAAGCAATTTTGATCTAATCAAGAACAGTGCTCTAACACACTTGACTGCACTTGTACTTCTATCATGGCAACATTATGACTTTTTTCTTTTGAAATAGCACATATGCTACTATGCACTGAGAAAAGTCTGAAAAAAAGCAGCCAAAGGCCAAAATCTACTGCCAGTGATGGTGCTGTAAAGCTGGAATCACAGCCATCCACTTCAGTAAAGCATCTCTAGATATAGACTAAGGTACCTGAGAGCAGAATTTGGTGATACATGTACAACATTTTCATAGGATGTGAGGTCCTGCAGAGAAGGCTTTTTCTCAGCATTTTTACTGCAGAAAGATGGGAATATAGCCTCATTTTGTCAAAAAGGGTAAACCCAGTACATTACTTGTAGAGTGCCAAGTTCTCTTCTCATGCATCTTAGGAGCTATCTAAACCAACTGAAGTGGTTGGATTTTTTTTCTCTGTAATTGGCAGGCCAAAAGGTTAAAGACTTCATGCCAAATGTATCATTCCTAGCTTGGTAACAGTTGAAAAAGAATCAAAGCTTTTGGATTGTGGCTTTTGGATCTTTCCCTGTACTTCCTTCCTTTTGGAACAAAGCAGGACAGAGCACAGCCAGGGCCCATGTCTGACAGTGCAAAGCACACAGTGCAGAGCTCCCATCAGGTTTGCACGTGTGGACCTTAGAGCTCCTGATTCAGGTCACCATCTCTATTCTCAGAATCTTGTGGTCAAATTCAAAAAGGAGCCTAAGGGACTGATACAAGGCTCAGACAGCATTGAATGAATGGACTTGTGCTCTGGAAATTTCTCATTGGGCTAGCACGGATGTGCCTCACTTTGGAGACCTCGAGGCACTGAGCAGCACCTTCCATGTATATATCTATTTATCTATTTATATCCCTCCAGATATTGTCTAGGGAAGATTGCAGATACGCAGAGACGATCTCTTATGGGTCTGGACTCCCTTCCATCAGCCCAACGCCAACAACTATCTTATTGTCTAACTTTAAAATTAAACTGTCTTCCTTAACTTTTAACTATTTAAATCTTGGACTTAGATAGTTTGTAATGCATATGTTAGAATGTTTGCTGAATAAGGATATATATCTAAAACTTTTCCCAAATGTAACCTCTACAAATGACCACTTATGAGAGAAAAAAAAATCTTTTCATTGAATTGTAGTAGATTTGCTATAACTTACCTAGTTTTCTAAACAGTCCAGAGTTGTGAAGCCAAGGAGGCAGAGAGATGTCATACGAAACTGTTCTAGCCTTTGTTACGCACAGGCTGCAAACCCTACGTTATACCATTTAGATGCACAATTGTAATTGACCTTTATTTTCATTACAAAATCTTGAGAAAATGGCTTGATTTCTTTGTGTGTTTTTATACTGATACATGTGCAAAATCAAAATATTTCCCGTTTTTAAAAGAGCTTTACATGGTTTAATTTCTGACTGCTGTTCATGTTTTTTGAGATCTTTAGAGAAGAGAAAGATTGTTAAAGTATTATGTGTCCCTGTTATCAGATAACAAAACCTGACAGAAACCACGCAAGTAAATGCAAAGAAATTTCCAGTATGTCTACAAGGAAATGTCTTATATGTAATTGGATTTACATTCTTGGGAAGACTCTCAGATCAGGCCTAGGATTAGCCCCTCAAATGCAGGGTGAAATAATATCATACTGGAGACTTTTATTTTACCTCCTGCTGTTGCTAACTGATTAAATTTGAACTCTGTTTTTTAAAAAATTACTCCTCTCTGCACATTGAGTATCTGCTTCCATTGCAATAATAAAATAGAATCACGGAACAATTTTGATCAGAAGGGACCTACAGAGTTCACACAGAGTTCACCTGACCCACGCTCAAAGCAAGGCTAACAGATGAGCTTTGAGGCCAGCTTTTGTATAAGGTCAAAACTATTCCAGGTTTAATTGTATATATCTGGGATCCTCTTTGATTCAATTTAATTTTTATCCTTTGAAATTTTTGAATACTTCTATTTTCATTCCTGGACCAAATTCCAAACAAAAAATGTCTTTTGAATCATTTCATATGACCAACTGAGTGTTATGAGAAGGCAGGAAGGAAAGAAGAATGGATTTTAGGTACACATTATAAGATTTTAAAGACGTACGAATTTTGAATTTTCTCAAATGACCATCATGTTTAGGTAGAGACCAGTATAAAAATAAAATATCAAAATCTTTAACTCATCCTTATCGAAGATTGCAGACTAAAATTTGATTCTTCTACCTCGTGAAGTTATAATATTCAATTCCATTTTGATGTGGTGCTAAAGGGCCACTGAGAGGTTACTATTCAGCAGTCTCGAGTATTTCAGTTCTTGCACTGAAAAGGGTTAATTGCCTATTATATAAAATTTTTGAGAGAATGCCATTCTTCTGTGTCAAATCCTATTTTCGTTGCATTCAACCTTATTTTAATGACATAGAACTGGACAAATGGGGAAAAACACCCATGGCACAATTTCTACCAATGAATATTTCAGCAGGTGCCTCTTGGCTAAAAGTCTAGATAAAAGCCTTGCTCCAGGCAAATTAAGAGTGGAAGAAAAGACTTCTAAGTACTGAGAGCTTATGAGAAAAGAACGAGCATAGAACCCTAGACATGATCCTTTCAATCAAAAATCTAGAGATCACAGCAAAAGGCAATTACAGTGGCTCCTCCCTTGTGTTGTAGTCTGTCTTTTGCTGCTGTATACAGCAAAAGTTTCCAGCTAGGTGAAATGATTAGTCTCCTCTTTCATTTTAGATATTTAGTTATGGCAGTTAACAACATTTTTTACTATTTTTTAGAGCACAAATGAGTCTCTTACAGGACTCCCTGTAAACACTGGGTGTAGGCTTTTACCTTTAAACTCCTCTGAGATGGTTTATTCAGGAGACTATGGAGAGGATTGTGTTGCTGTAACACGTTGACATTATAAAATAAATCCTGATAGGAGCTAAAAACTGGGCTTAAGCTGGCAAATGCATAGCCCTGGGTAGCCTTTCTTCTCTGGGATTTCCTTTGAACTCTGGCTTTGAGAAGCTTCTGAATGCTGCTGAAAAGCACAAAGGTGGGATCAAAACTGGGGTAGCAAAGGAGAGCTGCCACAGAGAAGGGAGAGCTGAAAGGGGCATGAGTTACAGCAGTGGGGTTCTCAGGCAACACAAAAGGAAAAGGCACAGAAGTGTGTAAGCACCACAAATACTGTGGGGCAAAGCATGGTGAAGTTGGAGAAGTTGGGGCATACAGTAACAACTTGTGAGTAAAACAAAAAAACCCGGTCATCAGCCCTAGGATTTCCCCTACACTTATAATGGCTCTGCAATTCTCTTCCTGTGCCTTGTCTTGCAGTGCAGTCCACAATTTTGAAGGGCATGATAAAAACCACATGAGGCATGGCTGGAGTGGGCATACACTGCACCCCAGCTGTGCCTCAGCTCTACAGATAGGATGGCACCTGCTTTCTTCTTGCCATTTGATATGCAGGCATTAACTCTTCCTATTGATTTCAAAGATGGCTCCATTAAGAAAATCACAAATTGAAGCAAATCAATGAACAGATTAGCTGAAACACTATGAGTTTCTTGGCAGACCTAAAATGTCAAAACCAAATCTTCTACTATCTTTACCAGGAGTCATGAGAAGGATGTGGTTTTGCCCATATGTTTTTGCATCACCTTTTTTCCATTTATTTGCTTTTCTTGACTTCTTGTTATTTGTCCACACTGATCACTTTCCTGTCCATTCCTGTCCATTCTCCCAGACATATTCCATGTCACTTCTTCATATTTTACTTCCCAGCTCTGTTCTTTTTGTTTGTCTTTTTAGCTCCTTTCCTTTTCCTGTCTTCATCCTAATACTGTAGAAATTGTTTTGAAGGGAATAGTCCTTTGTTTCCTTAAAAACGACCCAAGAACTATGTTTTCTCCTTAAAACTGCCTGCCAGGAAAAAAAAATTGCCCAAATTGTCATGTCTCAAAATTTTTGTATTTTGTTCTGTTGAAATAGATCAGCAATGTAAAATGTTCCCCCAAATGACGAATCTTCTCACAAAAATTGTTGTTCTGTTAAAAACACCATTGTCTTAGGAAAAAGATATTTGAGCGTGACATCTTCGGCCAGCTTCACAGAATACTCTTTCCACATCTCTGTACCTCAGGGTTGCTTTCCCTTGCTTTCAACTTCTACAACACCCTTGATATTTTCTGTATTGTTACATTCTTCCACAATTCCATCATTCCTGTATCCACTACTTTTCTGTGCTGTCCTCTCTGCAGTGGAGTTGGATAGGAATGGCTGTCTGAAAAGAAGGATCATGCAGTTTTGTTTGATGCCAAAGAGTATATGCCTATTTTTTGCTATACTCTATTTATGTGTTATCAAAGTCAAAAGTTATACACAGTGCCCACTGAAATCTGTCAGCAGTGTTTCAATTCCTAAAGAAAAAAGTTGAGTTACAGAGGTGTTAAGATAGTGGCAGCTTTGGAGGAAATTTAATATTTTTTGGAGCTAATGAAGCCAGATTCATTTAGATGGACATTTGATATTGCATACCTGTAAGAGACTAAATACTTGTTAACATTTTACTTTTAACAAAAGTCAAGATTATAACATCATTTTCAACCAAACATAACTAGGAGCTAACCCACTGGGAGACTGTAGAGTAGCAGTTCTTAAATTTTAATTTGTTGAAAATTGTATTCTTGCTATTGTTAGTATTCCACAAAAGAATCACTGAAGCTTTAACTCATCAAACCAAGCTAAGGAGTGTCTATTTTGCCTTTCTTAGCAGTGCTCTTCAATTAAGTCTTTATGAAAGCGAACCACAAAGTCTCCAGCAGCATGGAAAGCAGCTGATGTTTTTATGTTAGCATTATCAATAGTTTCTGTAATTACTTCCACAATAAATGCCCCCCCAGGTGCAGAGCATGAGGGAAATATGGTAAGGAATAAAATAAACATTGCTGAAATTTGACTGATGAAGAATACTTATTTTTATAGTGTTTTTCATGTATTCTTTTATTTTTAATAAAGCTGTAAATACTTAGTCAGAAGCTTCACCTTCAGCAGGAGGAGTAATCTTGTTAACTTCCTAGTACAGATACTAGCACAAGAATAGAGTTAAACATTTCTGTGTTTGTCAGGTATCATTTGACATCTACCCATTTCACCAACAAACTCTAGACTGTAGTGCTATAACAAAAACTCCAGTCACTCCTCATGACTATTCAAGTCTACAGATCCACTTTTATGTCATCCGCAATCATGGATTCCATGGATTGACTATTATTATTAATATGTCCAAACAGAAACACACAGGTTTTGACCTGAAAATCAAGCCGTGTGATGTACAGTATTCCCCCTGGAGTAGTTTTGGTGCCGTGGCCCTAGCCTGGGTATATTCTTTGATCTAACTAAAATTCACTGCCCACTGGCTATGAAACACTTCTCAGGTCCGCATCATCATCATCAAATCCTTTATAGTCCTTCACTGAGGCAAGCCAGAATTCATATATCAAATTAACAGAGAGCAATCAGCACAGAGACAACACAGTGTGTGCAAGCTTGGGAGGATAAATAGGATGTTGACTGCATGGAGAACAGCTGTAATCAGAATTAAGACTTAAGTCTGTAAAACCTTACTCAAGGCAAAGGCAGCAAATGATTTGTGATAGAATTGAATGTATGACATACCCAGGACAGTATTATGGTTCAGTTGTACTGCAGCTGTAATCACACAGACCTTCCATTCCAGGACCAGAAAGGGAAGCAGCATAATATACAGCTAATCATCTATTTCACCTTTTCGTCAGTACTGCTTCTGTCGTTTAAAATGGCATTCCTTTAACAACAAGAGATGGTTCTTGGGACAGAAAAAGGACCCAGATTTGTGTAGTTTTTTGGGTGCAATAGAAACTTTTGATTCATGACTGAACTATCTTATATGTAATAAAAAAGGTATCTCTTTCTCAGAAACAAAGACAACTGGTCTTTCAGGTACAGCAACTGAACATAGATTATGAGTATTCAGTTGCACAGAAAGCATTCCAAGCTAAATTTTCCACATATATAAGTAGCTAAATTTGTAATTAGATGCCTAAGCTTCTTAGGTATTTAACATCCACTGAATACCAAGCACTTTTTATAACAGACTTTGAACAGGCACTTTTGTGACACCTACAAGGCACTTAGATGGAACTTTAATTCCTTTAAAAACAAACAAACAAAAACAACTATAAAAACACCCCAAACCACACATACACAAATACAGATATTTTTAAAATATTACTATTTTTAATTATAAATTGAGGTGGTTTATTGTCCAGTTTGCCTTGACTGTTCAGGGGTTAAAAGCTCTACTCTTAGCTGTCAGGTGTCCTTGCAGATGCTGTTGGGACTAAATAAAGAGAACAGTCACATTATCTTCTGGCTGCCTGGAACAGGACAGGCAGCCTAATTGGAGAACAAGCCTTCTGAAAGGAAAGTGTTAACAAGCTTAATTGTCAGCACCAGCCTGATTAACTACAGGGTGAAGTGATATAAACCAGAAGCAGAGAAAGAAGTAGGAGAAGGTGCGAAGAAAGGTTTAAATAAGACTGGTAAGCTTGTTTCTCAAGTTTTTTGTGGGTTTTTTTGCTACTAGTTCTTCTGCCAGGGCTACAGACTGAGAGAAACATTGTATTGTTGGGGAGTGGAGAGCATTAGCTGAGAAACCAAGCTTTGTCTTAAGATGCTTACTGTTTGAATAAAACCTGATCTTTACCTTGTCAGGCAGCTGGCAAGCACTTGACCTGAAAGCCTATTGTTCCCCTTGCAGTCCTAACATGATTCAGCAACAGAAACTGAGCCTGGCAACTAGTAATAATGGCATTGGAAAAACTGACTGAGAAGAATTTTCATTAATACTTTCTCATTACTTTTTCCCCTACCATCCTGGTTGCACAAATCACCCCTCACTCAACCCCGAGATTGGTGAAATGCGTGACATGAATGCTTTCCATCTTACTGCCTCTAGCTCAGCTGCAGAAACAGATCATCACAGCTCATATAGGTAGAAAATCTTCTCCTTAAATGAAGGAAGGTGAAACCTTCTGCTGGTTACTAAATCTTTTAAATGACAAAAGGGTTTCCACACTCTGGCATAATTGCTCAGCAGGTAAGCAATACAGAAGCCGTTCCATTTATGGGGATAGAATAGATCTTTGATATTACGCCTCTGGCCCATACGAGAAAGTTCCAGGTCCTTCCGTGGCAGAGGAGCCCACAGCTGTGTGGAGTCCATTTTACTACTGACTGTTCATTAGTGACCTAAATGAAAGCTGTGGGTTCTTGACAAACCAATGAGACTTGTTCTGCCCCGCAGTATGCAATAGTAGCCAATATTAGCTATGTCCAGCCATCTCCAGGAAGTGATTTCATTTATTTACCTTGAAACCCCAACCTGCTGCTTTTGCTCACCCCATTTCGTATATCTCTTTAGTTCTAATTGGATTGCTCCAGCTCTCACAGATGAGTAAGCTGGACTCAGAACTGGGGCTTCCCCATTCATAGTGAGCTGGTGCAACGGCAGCAGTTGAGACCATGCAGAGTCAAGTGCTTTACCTGCAGGAGAACCCCTCCACACCTCATCAGCCTCTTCACAGCACTGTACCAGGCTGTAATGGCCAATTTTATGCCACTCATACGGAGAACGAGGGAAATGGATGTCCGGGCAGGACATTTTCCACATAGAGCTCTTCCTTACCTCCTCAATGGAAAAATCAGCAGGCTGGTTTTGGCACAGAAAGTTGCTATTTGGACCTCATTGCTTTAGAGATTTTCATATTTGGTACTAATCCCAGCAACACGTATTTTCAGACAGTAATTCTATCTTTCTTGGTACTTTCTCGACTGTGCTATACAACATTCTTTTTTTCCTTATTTCTTTTTTTTTTCTCAATGCATTGCCATGTGCATCTATTGAATAGCTCTCTTCCACATCTGTTCCCACTGATATTGAACAAGGATATTCCAGTTTTTCTAGAAAAAGATTACCAGAATTCAACACAGTATGTCAGACTGGGGTTTCTCAAAATCAGTGAGAAGTGATGAAAAACTTAATAATTTCTTGGTTCTATTGGTTATACTTTTACTGGTATATAATAGAACTGTACAAATGGCCCTCTTGGAGACATTCAAGCCCGTATCTGTCCATTCTTTCCTTAGTCATTGTCATCAAAGGCAGAGCTGTTTCGGTCAACTGCTTAGTGTCTGATATGAGGAGTGAGGACTGACTGACACATGCAGAATATAAACTTCTTTTGAATTAAAGCAGTTCGAGAACAAGAAAACAAGCAAAACTGTTGAAAAATGTCAGTTATTAGAGCTGGACAAATTTCTGCTATTAGATAATGTAATTATTCCCCAAACTGTACTTAATTATCAGGTACACAGATAAATTGGCATTTTTATTCCTTTTTTAAATATTGAAAATTAATTGAAAAAGGCTTTTAAGAAAGATAATTAAACAAATATGCTATGAAACAAGGCCATGTGCAATTTCATTTTATGTGTAAATTACATGTAGGCCCAAAGGGGATGCAGTCTTATTATACAGTTTGTTCCTCTATTAGCATTTCAATGGAAAGACTTTTCCTCCTGGTTCAGAGGAAAACAAGGAAAGCAAGAGATATATGCTCAAGCTACATATATATAGAGGGCCTGGAAAAGCTCCGTTATTCCTCCTCTCAACCCCCGAAAAAGGAATGAAAGAGGATAAGGTTGTGATCTCTACAGATGAGAGGAGATTGCAGAAGTGTGAAGTGCAGCTGATTTCATTCTGTAGTAGACTGGACTGCAACTTGAATCAGGTCCTAAGTCTTGATACTGTAATGTTAGTTCCCTGCTGGAATCTGTTCGTGGCAGGACCTCAGTACAGAGTACAAAACCCAGCAGAAACAGTTATATTGAACCTCTCTGCTTTTCCAGCACCTACCTTCTTCAGACAAATAAATGCAGAATTCAGAGAACTGTAGCTACTAATCCAAAGTGTTTAAACACAGTACAGAGCAGTTGTATTTATAGAAAATCTGAGAAAATCAGCTTCTGAGGTTTACAGCTTCAGCTCTTCCCCTCTCACTAAGAAGTTCCTGACATCTCCCCCGGCCAACTGTGGTGTGTTTAGCCACATAATCATTATCCCCTTGTGGTTTTGTGCACTTTAGCTTCAAATACATAGACTGTTGTCTAAAGAAACAAGCTACGTTGTTCATTTTAAGTTCAGACTGTCAGAAAGGACATACTGTGTGTGCACCATCGTGGACACCTTAATTTGATACAGAGAGGCTGTGGAGTTTTGCCTCTCTGGAGATATTCACAATCTGTCTAGATGTGATCCTGTGCAACCTGCTCTAGGGGAACCTGCTTAGCAAGGAGGTTGGACTAGATGATCTCCAGAGGTCCCTTCCAACCTCAAACATTCTGTGATTCTGTGAAAAATAGTTACTGCTGAGAAAAGTGGCAACACTTGCCATAACAACCAGAAGAGGACAAAGCAAGGTGGGTTCATTTAAGTAATATGTAATTTAACATAGCAAAGCACGCTGTAATCTAGAACAAGCAATATCATGCTGAGGAATGGACGGTGTATCCTGACTGTAGTTTCTCAGGAAGAGATTTAAGAGTGGGAGTGGAAAAAAAAGAAAGAAAAATTATTCTGAAAATGAGAAAAGTGTTGTGAGCTGAGAAACTTTATTTATTTAAAAGCTGGTTGCGAATTGCCCTGAATTACCTTCCTGGAAGATGAGTCCAGCTGCCAATGAACATTTAAAACTAACAGAGTAGATCAGAACTGCAACAAATGACAGGCAAGTGAAGCCAGACAAACTTAAACTAGGAAGATATCAAAATGTTTAACAGTCAGGGTAGTTAGCCAGAATAACAAATTAGCAAAAGCAAACGAAGGATACTTCATGTACCAATTTTTCTGCATCAAGGCAGGACAACTCTCTGCATTAATTCAAATATACTATTTGGATTAATAAAGAAATAATAAAGAGAAAAAAGATTGCCTGAGATGTATGAGAGGTCAGGCTAGATGATTTGCTTGGCCCTTTCAGGCCCTAATATTTTGAAATATGTGAATTACTTTCAATTTTTTCCATATAGACAAAATAGGAAGCTTTCTATGTTTCTCCGCTGGGGAAAATAATTTTCCAAGTAGCTGTAAAGAATGCTGCTACGTTACGGGAACTAAAGACAGAACTAAAGATAATGATTAGCAGCCTTCCAGATGTACTATATTTTGCATAGTGACTGTGTAATTGTTCACTACTGTTTACTGCAATAATCATCACTGTCATCCTCCTCCTCTCACATTGCATCTACCCGTTTCTTTCATTTTGTATTTGGATTAAGTGAGAAAAGAAGTTGTTTTGGGGTTTTTTGTCATTAAAATGCAGACTTGATCTCTGCCAAGAAACCTCTTGCTATATCTAACAGATAAATATACAATAATAAGTAAGTAGATAAGTACTTTCACCTCTAATGAAAGGTGTCCCTGCCCATGGCAGAGGGTTTGGAACTAGATGATCTTTAGATCCCTTCCAGCCCAAACCTTTCTATGATTCTATGATTCATAGAGGGGAAAATTGGGTAGAGTCTCTTTTTTTACATTATCTAAGACATTACATTCTTTCCAGTGCTCAATGCTGCAGCCAGCAAACGAACGATCCAAAAGTACCATTATGTGTTTGAGCCACAAAAACTACTCAACTAACAATTCCTTTCAAGTCCTCAGATTATCCTAATGTGATTTGTGGTTTGCTTGGCACTTTCTAGGAATACCTGTTGTCGTGGTTTGACACTGGCCCAACGCCAGGCACCCACAAGAGTCGCTCGCTCACACTCCCCTACCACAGCTGGGCAAAAGGAGGGACAAGAGCAAAAAAGGGTTAACAGAGGCTTCATGGGTGAGATAAAGAGAGCAGGAGCAATATTTCAAGGGCAAAACAGGCTCAACCTTAGTTGCTAAGTAAAATTTATTACTAACAGAATCAGAGGAGGGTAATGAGAAGTAAAATAAGCCCTTAAAACACCTCCCCCCCAGGCCCTCCCTCCTTCCCACTGACAACACAGGGAGGCAGGGCAGCGGGGTTTTGGTCAGTCCATCACCAGGATTTCTTTCTGCTGTTCTGGGAGAAGAGTCCTTCCCTGTGAGGCCGTGGGGTCCCTCCCATTGGAGACAGTTGTCAGTGAACTTCCTGGCGTGGGTCCACTCTCACGAGCAGCAGCCAAACCGCACCTGCTGCAGTGTAAGTCCCTCCCATGGGCACACAGTCCTCCCAAAACTGCTGTGGTGTGGGTTATTGCCATGTGGGTGTTGATGGAGATGCTGCTGCTTATTCCTGAGGCATTACTTGGTGTGGAACCCCTGGCAGTGCTATTTTGCACACTCACAAGCCAGCTCTCTCACCCGTGCGATGGAAACGCACAGCACGTGCTCACACTGAGCTAGCCAGCTCAGGCGTCGCTAGAGGCAAAGAGTTGAGAGGCAGCCCCCGCATGGAGTTCCGAAGCATTTATTACCAAACCATGACAAAGCAGTCCATTGACCAAAAACGGGCGAGCTTCCCCCCGGGACACACTTTTAAAGGGGTACCGAAGAGGGCGGGGTAACACAACAACAACCAATGGGGAGAAGGAGGGGGCGGAATGGGGGCTGGATTACATCCGCTGAAGGGATACAGGGGGCATTGGCAGCTGGCCAATCAGACAGACCGAATCTACATAGGCCCACGAAGCCTGATGGGACCAGCTTTTCTCACTAAGTTTAGGGGTGATCTCAGAGTTTGCTCACCAGCAGGCTTCCACCGTAGCTAGGTTCTTTGGCCCCCCAGCCACCACAGCTGCTGGTTCAGCCACTGCAACAGTGGGTTTCTTCCCACGGGGTGCAGTCCTCCAAGGACAGGCTGTTCCAGCCTGGAAGCAGGGCCCTCTCTCTACTGGGTCTTCCACTGGATCACAGCCTCTTCCAGGCATCCACCCACTCCAGTGTGGGCACCTCCCCCACAGGCTGCTGGTGGATCTCTTCATTCCCCATGGACTGCAGGGGGCCATAGTCTCTTTACCATGGCCTGCAGAGGAATCTTGCCTCCGGCACCTGGAGCACCTCCTCACCCTTCTTCTCCACTGCCCTTGGTGTCGCCACGTTGTTTTCCCTCACGTATTCTCACCTCCTCCTCTTCCCTGACTAGAAGCAAAAACTCGTGACTTTGTTTTTATTTTCTTTTTTAATTTTATTTTCTTCTTAATTATGTCATCCCAGAGGCATTAACCAACCTCTCTCATTGGGCCAGTTCTGGCCAGCAGCACGACCATCTTCAGAGCCATCAGCCATTGGCTCTGCTGGACATGGTGGGAAGCTCCCAGCAGCTTCTCACAGGAGCCAGCTTTGCAGCCCCCCTGCTACCCAAAACCAGGCTGTGCCAAACCAATACACCTGTGCTCCCCAAACTTTGTCATTTGTATCACTTATGCAATGATATAAACTGCAATAAAGTGAGGTAGTCATCATGTCCTGTCATCATCATCATGTCCTGTCAAAAGAGAAAAGTGACAATAATGACACTTATAATAACAGTAATGATGCCATCAGTTTCCCCCTTCCCCAAGCACGTAAGAAAGAGCTCTATGAGAAAGCAGAACTTGTGTGATATATTCCAGCTTTTCATGGTGCTGGAATTCAGTAACATTTTTACTACATAAAAATGCAGCACATCTTTGACATTGTTGAAGTGGACTTCCCCGTAGTTCTCTGCAACTAATTTGTGTCTATAAAGGTGGTTTTATTGGGTGTACGTCAGCTTGCATATGTTGTATTTGCCATTCTCCTGGGGCTGAATTTTATTCTTTGTTTCAAAGGCTTTGTGATTTCAACAGTATAGAATAAGGTTCCAGTATTTTTATCTGTGAACTCAGTTTTTTATCAACATTTCTTCTCAACACTGGGGTAATTTAAACATCTAATTTTTTTGCATCTAATGAATTACTAAATGAAGTCATACACTTTTAATTGAATGGTCAAGCAGCCTGCTATTCCACTTGCTTTGTAGATGTTTTTTTCATGAAACATTTCATTGATCCAGACACCCTCATTTGTCTCCTTTCTGGAGAAGGGTCACCTGTTAAGATCTCAGACCTCCTGTTTTCCCACAGATGCCTTTCTATGGGCTTCGGAAAGAGGACAGTGATAGCAAATGTGCTCCTTTTTCTGTCTCACTGAAATGTCCAAAATTATTTCCTCCATTCTCTCCCTTTCAAAAGGGTTGTGGAGATGACTAGAGTTTGAGTCATAAGCTATAGGTGTGATTTCAGACTATTTCTGCTTAGACCTTAGAATCTGTTCTGTAGACTTCCAGTCTCTTGCATGCTCCAAGGACATTTTCATCAACCATTGCTAGCAATAGCTTTTTAATTTCTTTACACAATGACTGAATATTGAAAGAAGTCGGAAATTGACATTAAAAATACCATTCTGAATACACAATCAATTAGTTTATTAATAAAAGACAAACAGCACTTTCACTCAAAAGGCATGTTTTGTTTAGAGCGATATGGCTATCTCACAAAGGAGATCTTTCCTGAAATGTGTGCTCAAAGATTTATACCCTAGCTGGTTAAAAGAAAAGATCTAGCAGAATCTTAAGACCTTTTCAATTCCGATTTTTTGGTACACCTATGTGCTTCCTCCGCAGGGAGGATGAGGAATAAGATTGGTCCCTCTGAGTACTTCCCAGAGTTGGAGCCCCAGGGACATACCCCAGAAGAGAGAACTGGGCAATATGCCCAGACATAGTGGTGGTGACAGAGCCTCTCATGGCATACAGTTGTATACCAATGGACAAGAATAGAGTGTATTGTTGACTACAGCATTTTCTTCCAGGTCTAGAGTTCAACTCTTCCCGATTGTTCTTGTTTAAATTTGATGCCTAGTGTGTATAAATCACTGAATTTGCAACATTAGAGTTTTAAAAAAAAACAACAAAACTTCTGGAGAGTCAATGGGTAATTTCATTTCAGTGATTTTCAACATTTTGGATATGTCCTGGTTTTGGCTGTAGCAGAGTTAACTTTCTTCCCAATGGCTGGTATGGGTGGGGCTATGTTTTGAACTTGTGCTGAACATAGTGACAAAAATGTGGAGATGTTTTTGTTGTTGCTGAGCAGTGTTTACACAGAGCCAAGGCCTTTGCTTTCCCTTACTGCCACATTGGTGAGGAGACTGTGGATGCGTTGGAGGCTGGGACAAGACACAGTTGGACAGGTGACCCAAACTGAACAAACGGATATTTCAGACTGTATGGCATCATTCTCAGTATACAAAGTTGGGGGGGGGGGAAGAAGGAGAAAGAAGCAAGATGTTGAGAATTATGGTCTTTGTCTTCCCAATTAACCATTACATGTGATGGGGCCCTGCTCTCCTGGAGGTGGCTGAACACCTGCCTGCCTGTGGGAAGCACTGAATTAATGCCTAATTCTGTTTAGCTTGTGTGTGTGGCTTTTGTTTTCCTTATTAACTGTCTTAATCTCAGCCAACAAGTTTTCTACCTTTTACCCTTCTGATTCTCTCTGCAATTCCACTGGTGAGGGACTGAGTGAGCAGCTGCCTGGGGCTTGGCTGCTGGCTGGGGTTAAACCACATCAGGGTAATATGAAAAAAACTAGGGACAGGTTACTGAAAGCTACAGGGTACTGAAAGCTACAGGGCTATCTTCATGATCGGGTTGCTAAAGAGTGAGAATGTGACTTTGAGGCCAGGTCCTGTCAACATGCAAAATTCATCTATTTATTATAAAATAAAAATTCAGAGAAAAACATAATTTAAAAACAAATATGATATATGATGGTATTAAAACTGAAAAGAGGAATAGAGCATGTCTCCAGATATATATGTGTACATATATACATAGAGTTTATGTCTACAGTCTTTCCAGTGAAGAATCTGCCAGTCCATGCCACCCTATTAATTATAAATAGATCTTAACCAAACGATGTATGTTGTGTCTAGATTTAAAAGCGTATGAGGTTCAGATATTTATGGGCAGAAGTTTTCACAGTCTGCATGAGCAAGACAAAGCACTTTCAAACTGGGACTTGACACTCACGATACACATGCATGTCTCAGTTACACAGTAGTCAGAAGGGTAGGCATGCAGAGAAAGAATATTTTATAAGTCGATATCAGTAAACTTCAAAAGCAGGCCCAATGATGGAAGGGAAAGCTGTTCATAAGGTACAGTGAGCAAGAGCACACCTTTAAAAGCTTGGCAAGCAAAAGCCAGAATGTGATAGATGCTGTAATTCAGAACCAGAGGCCAATGCAGCAGAGCTACAGCTGGAGTGATGTACTGCCTGTTTGTGCTGCCAAGGTCTCTGTGTGAATAAGATGAAGTTTGGAGATCACATTTCTAGGAGATAGTTCAGCAATCAGTTCTGGATCCTAGGCCAGATTAAACTGCCAAATAAGTAAGTGATCTCTATGACTAGTTTAATTTGAATTTATTCTGTGCAGGACCCTAACGTGATTTAATTTATATTTTTATTTTATGTTTTTACAGGACACACAAGCTCTCTTTTGCTCCTTGAAACACTTATTGTGAAATATTTTTTTTATGAATGTTCCCCAAGGGAAGTTACAAGTTGATTTAAAGACATATGATTAAGAAGAACACAGGCCAGAAAAAAGGCTGGTTATGTGCAGTGTAGGAAGTGAATCAGGTAAATGCCCCTGTATGTGACATTACCAATAGCAGCAAGTCACCAAACAGCAAGGTTTCCTAAAGTTTCTAACAAAAATGAGTATACTCCAGCTGGAAGTTTAGCTACAAACTAATGGATGTTAGAGGAAACATCAAAATATGTCAGACATTTTCAAAGGTGTAATCACTGCAGTCCAGTGGAAATCTTGGTAGCAATCATTCCCAAGAGAATGGGTTCAAATCATTCAGATGCAGAGAGATTGAAATTGCTTGCCTGCCAGAAGTTTTGTAGTACAAAAACTTCATTTTGTTCAGGTCAGGGCATTCTGTACACCATTGAATATAACCAAAATGTCACCATTTTTAAGGACAAAATCCTTGTTATGTTAAGAAAACAAGATGGATGAATAACATTGCATTAATTTTCATAACACCGCATTTCATATGGCATTACTGGAATGATTTTGTTGATTCATTTAGTGGGTTTTCTGTGGTTTTTAGTTTCGTTTGATTTTTAAAATTTTTATCCAGCTTCTCATTTGTACTCAGGGCAGAAGTCATTTCACCTAATTGTGTTTGATGACATCACGGTATAAGTGGAACGAACTACCAAGAGATTCATCTAAGATTCATGGGCTGAATCATGCTCTAGAGATGTCTGTCTCTCTTCACTGAAGACAAAGGCATCTGAGATAATTGGCTTAGACTAGGTGCCTAATTTTTAAATGATTAATGTTAGATGAGGTGAATCTTACCTTAAGAGGGTATTTTTAAGGGCAGTCAGTGTGTATACAAATGTAATTAGTAATGCCATTATGAAAGTCCTCCATTTAATCAGAGAGATTCAAATGTGATGTACTCAATGATAATCAGCATTCAAAATCAAATACCTTTTTAGTATGCCAAAGACTCATTGCAGGAAACTATGGACTGGGATCCAGTGGCTTTTCTTTCAGTATCTTATTTACAGATGAAAAAAACCTCGTGTTCTGCTGTGCCTTAACTGTAGCCATCAGTTGGTCTTCCATGCTGCAGTGTGATATCCACTACTAATTTACAGTCCCAAAAATGCAACTTTGAGGAAAGTAAATTGCTGTATTCTGCAGCTATGTTAGAAAAAGCTGTTCCAATGAAATGGCTCATTCGTCCTCTGTTCAAGCTAATGCACTGAAGTAGTTGCTGTAAGTAAGGTATAGTCCAAGGGCATTTTGAGGAAAATAGGTAACTGGGTGACTATGACTGAAAACAACCTAAAATTTGTAAGAGTGCCAAATTCTTCCAAACATTAGGCCAGGACCCAAAACAATTCCAGTTTGCCCATGTTCCATGATGCAAACTGTAGATCAACTCAGAATCAGAATGCTTCTACTAAGCTTTCTATCCATTTATTTTTACTGAGGGCAAATCGAGTACACACATACTTAAGAACTAAGAAGGCTTTCATTTTTCTTTTGATTCAATTTATTAAATTTATTCTATTACTGAATAGTGCCAAAGGTAATTTTGAAGCGATCAGGTTAAAATTTATGTGAGCTAAAACAAAGAGGAGGCTTAATTGAATAAGCACACTTAACTCATTAACCCTGTGCCACTGGGACTAATCAGTATGAACTCAGGGTCGCTAATAATCACAAAGGTAGCAAAGTTCTGCTTCTTGCTCTTGCACAGAAATGAAGAGGGGTAGAAACAGGCAAAGGGAAAACAGAGGTGGTCTGTAGCTATTCCTGGAGTAAGATGGGAGACGAGCACAACATAAAGCAATTAATGCTTGGTTCTCCAACAGGAAATCCTGCAGTTAAAATAAAGCTGGTTTTCCCTCCCACTCTGAACAGAAGTTATTAGTTAGAAAGTGGAGCAGACAGCTGCTGCTTTCATTGTCATGAGTTATGGGAATGTGAGAAAGGTTGGATAGTTTAAAACAAGAATGAAGAAATACAGTAGATCAAAGACCAGTGACCCCATCTGACCTGTCTTAATATAAAGAGGCATTGGAAAAGGCTGGTGTGACAGTAGTCTCAATTTCCACCATTGCTCAGGATGAAGGAAGGTAGGGACTGAGGGGAGCTGTGGGTCATCTGTAACTATTTGGAATTGTCAATGGAGTGTTTAGTGAGCTGAGAATAAGTCATAACTGCTCCTTTAAATGCCAGTGGGACCATATCGGTTCTTAAACATTGAAATATAGAGAAGGCCTTACAACAACCCCTCTGTTAAAGATGGAAATAACATTTTGTGAAACATTTCATAAGTTCTCCAAAGCTGAAAAAGGGGTTTCATCTCAGTGGTATGATGTTCATAGTTTGCACAGTAGTTTGAGAGCACTGGGAGGAAAGGTATTATTTAAAGGATACATTTGAATATCTGCTACAGTCAGAGGAGTATTTGGTGCATGTAAAAATGCTTGACGCTTACAATAACATCCTTATCTCCTCACTGTCCCGGACCCTGAATGAGACCAGTGCTCATGAACAGATTTAGCTCAAGCTCCATCTAGGCAAGGTGTTAGCAATACCACTGGAAAAAGTAGATACTTGCCAAAACGACAATACTCCAGTCAGGCTGAATGTTTTACTTCAAATTCTTGGAGGCCTCAGTCATCCATGATCTCAGGACCTCCACATGTGTACTGTACATAGGAGTAGGTCGTATGAATACCAGAAGAAAAAACTGGCTAGTCACCGAATCCGTTGAAATTCTATATTCTGTGATGATTAGCACTTATTGTTAACTTACTAATTACATACTTTAGCCGAGAACATATTGCTTTTGGGAAAGAAGCAGTTTTAATAAACAATTTGACTTGAAAATATTTAGGGAAAAGAATTTTAAGTTAATTATGTTTCATATTTCCTAAAAGAGAAATTGTAGCTTCCCTGAACATGTGCTTAGAAAAATAATAACAATTACAGAATTCTTTTACATCAAGGTTAACTGAATATTTTTGATTTTAAAAAAAAGCGCTTATAATAAATTCCTTTTTTCCCAGATTTTTTTTTTTTTTACAAAAAATAATCATGATTTTCAGTGTTCTTCTGCAGTCAGGGTTGTAAAGTCACCACTGAAATCCAGAGCTGCATCACTTGTGAGTCACAGGAGATTGCCCTGTCCAAGATCATAGCTGATGCATAGTCAGCTGTGCCCATGATATCCCAAATTGGGATTTAGTCTGAAAGACTGCCAGGAAGGAAGCTTGTAAACCATGAGCACGTGACCTATTCCTGCATACCATCTAATTGAAGTTTGCTTGGTTTGGGTGTTTTGTCCTAATGTTCAAGCCCCATCTCTGCTGCTGCAAAAGGAGCTGCCTACTGCTTTCCAGTCTCTGGTCAAATTATCAGCAAGGATGGTGCTGCCATTGCTGCTGCTGAAGCCCAAGAAAAGGACAGTCTGGCAGCTAGTGTTTCCAGATGCTTTAGGTGGGACAAGCCCTATAAATCACAATGCCTTGTGATTGATTTAAACTAGGAAAAAAAGATAAACTGAATTAAGGAATAGAACAAATGTATTATGTTCCCTTTCTGCCTGGTCTTTCCTAAGCAAACTTGTTTCCTTCCAACATTCTTCATGGGCAAAAATCTCTTCAGTCTGCCTGTGAATTCCTGAAGTCGACATACCTCAGTGTACTCCCAAAGCTTGAGAAGTGTAGTCAAAGAATTATCTCGTGTGACTTATGCATGGTAGACACCCCAGAAAATTATCACTTTGCAATGGCATCACATTACTTTTATTTAGATAACAATTATTAATATAATACAAATATTCAGGAATGAAAAATATTTTCCTACCCAACTCAAAGCCAACCACTCAAAGCTTTTAGCTTGCTGAACATGAGCTTGATTAAATGCAGCTTTTCCTGCCCTGAGCATGACTCTCCATGAGAGAATGGCACCTTTGGAATAGTGGGCGAGGAATAGCAAAGGTAAGATTGATCAGGTCAGGAAACAAAGATCACTTGTTCCCATCTTTTCATCAGAGACTGGTCACAAAAGCTTCTTCTTCAAACTGAGAGTCTGTTCTGTTCCCAGCAACTTACTAGTACAGACAGTTAAATGGTAGTATTTTTAGATAATTCTTGAGATAACAGCACCATGAAAGGCACATAGATTACAGTGCAGACTCTGGAAAGATATCAGGTTGCATTCCTTAAAATGGCTAAATTTCTATATATTTTGTCTGAGTAGAAGCAGAACAGTGTGTCTTGGACACCTCAGAACTCCATATTCTGAAGAATAAATGACAAGGTAGAAATAAGCTTAAGTTTAGGTGGAAAAAATCCACCTCTTTTTACATTTTATATAGAATATGCATTTATAATGCCTTTAATGGTCGTTAGCAACTGAAAAAATGGAATGTTATAATTCACTAAGAGATGCACATTACTGACATGTTCAGAGACTTTTGAAATTTTCTATCTAAATGAATTAAGGCATGTCTGCAAAGTGAGTCCAGGTAGATACAGTTGCATTTTAAATTTGTAACAGAAAACATGCCATTATTTATTTATTATTTTAATATTGAAAAATGCCAAGTACATCCTTCAATAAAACTATTTTTATTTTAAGACTCTGGCCAGTGTCAGTGAGTGTGCTAATAGGATGGCTGACAGCTCCTGTGGAACATTTTCAGCGCAGATGCATTATTGGTTCATGAAGCATTCCCTCAAATATTATGAGTGACAACAAACCTGGAAATGGTGCAAGACAGGCACTTCCAATCTATAAAGACAGCTCATGTTTGAATTCTCCAACACCGGACCATTATGCAATCAACCAGCACTCCATCTGTACTGTAACTTCATGTCACAGAACTGCATTGTCTTCCTGGGAAGTGAGACACATAGCATGCTTCCTAGGACCAAAATAAACTGCCTTGAAACTGCAGGATGTTTGTTTTGTACCTGGCATATGTTAAGACAGCAGCTAGTGAGTTAATAATTTTCATTAGTTTATTTGCCTTTGGGCTACGCTGGACTTATTGAGCAGAATACCCAGAGGTCAAATCTGAGCTGGTTTCTCAATTTTCTTCATTTAATTCTAATATTAAAGTGGTAACATGCTATACTGAGCTTTCAGGGGAACTGCAGGCATACCGCTCCACAGTTGTTCTTAGTGTTGACTAAATCTCTGGCATTTGATCTTTGCTAAGGAAACCCTGGTGGGTGCTTTATGCTTCTTCAGTACTTGTTTTGCATCTCCCACCCTTCTGCTTTCCTCGCAGAAAAACTTTTTAGTGTTATATAGCCCACCTGGTTTGTCAGTCTGTAATGGTAATTCTGTTTTCCTCAAATGAAAGGCCAGACTTGCAGCATTAAAGTGAGGCTTGAACTGGTGTGGTGTGGCAGTCGAGCACCCTAAGGCAGCTTTAGGAGGATTTGTGCCACCTACCAGTCCACATTACATAAGTGCCTTCAGGCTCTTCAGTAAGGCAACTGGCTTAGGGATTGAATTCACTTACCTCAGATTCCCTTTGGAGTTGCAGAGAGAGCAAGGCAGCTTAGGAGATGGTCAGCTTCAAGATGTTGTTACACTGCTCAACAGTTTGCAGTGCCCCACTACTTCAGGTGTGCACCAAACAGGTGGAATTGCAGCTTTCTTACACACTGTAGTGGAGATCTCAAAACCAGGCATGAGCTAGTAATACTCAGGAACAAAAAGTACTCTGCACCATTGCAGTTCATGTGCACCTTTACATTTCCCTATCTCCTTCAACCTCCATCTGCCCTTTCAGCATCCAACATCAAGGATCTTTAGAGAAACACCTCTGTTTTCTTTGTCTTGCACTGGTTCCTTTTTTCCACCACAGTAACAGTGGGAGACAGAGACTGTATGTACATAGTCCTATGGTCTGACCTCATGGCGGATGTATTTGCACTTGAGAAAGTACTAAAGCACAAAGATCATCCACAGAACCAAAAACAACAGTGGCTGAGGTTGGCAAGGATCTTTAGAGCCCAGCTAGACCAAACTCCATCTCAGAGCAGCATCGACTAGAACAGGTTTCTCAGAACCATGTCCATTAGGGGCTTGAATATCTCCCAGGATGGAGACTACACTACCCCTCTGGGTAACTGGTTCCAGTGTTTGATCACCCTAAAGGTAGAAAGGCTGCTTCTCACACTTAAATGTTATTTCCTGTATTGTAATTAGTGCCTGGGATTTTCACCATATAATTCCAACTCAGTTTCCTAGAAAATGTTTCTACACACAATAATGCAGATGAAGAATTTAGCCCCATGTTTGTCCATAAACCTATTTGCATACAGCTTTATAAAGACAATTTTTTTGACTGCAGCTGGTTGATTGTTCTGGGTCTGGTTGGTTGGTGCCTCACGATCCCATTTAAACTACTGATATGGACAGACAGAATACGTGCATTGTGCACAGAGTAGAAGAGGGGCAGATGATCACTGTGGATTTGCTAAACTAAGTCACAGCTATTACTTTGCTGCTATATTTTTATAACAGGCCAATATTTTCAGGTTTGGAGCTTATTCATCCCTGTAACGATCTATCTGCTGGCAAGAAAACCCTTTACCTTACAGCTAGACACATAAGGCAGAGGAGAGACAAGGTTTGGTAGGGTAGTTTTCTTTGTTCCCTATGGGAGCAAAGGCTAGGATCTTCAGTTAATTTTCCTATTCCTTTTCCTATTCTGTTTTCAGTTCTAGTTGCAAACAGGATCATGGACTGACAGCAGATAAATTCTTCTAAATTCAGTACGGACTGTCTCATAAAAGAAGAAGCCATCTGATTCTGAGGGTTGGTTATTTATACTAGAGGACGCTGTGCTGGTGTGCTCCTGTTGGAGACAGAGAAGGTGGTTTCTGCCCAGACCTTGGCCCAGAGCCAAGGGTGTGGTGCTGAGCTCCGGCAAGGTTAAATGAGGAGAGAAGTTGTTCTCAGCCTAGAGGATAGGTGTGTGCCTGAGGTTTCTGAGAAGCTGTTTGGCATAACTTGGAGGAAGGTTTTGAACCGTTTCAGGTTGGCAGAGTTTTAATTCAGGATAGGAAGGGAGACAACTGGTGAATGAGTTTGTGGGCGAATGGATGATATACTAGTGGTAAAAGGACAGTGGTAGACAGATTGGAAGAAGATTGATTGACTAGGCCTTCTTAGAAAAAAAAATTGTAAGAGCCATGGCAGATTAATTACTGTTTTCTCACCCGCTCTTAATTTTCAAGAAACCATTTGTTCCCCTCCCTTTTTCATATCCACTTCCTGTCTTTCTCTGGTAAAAGAAAAGACAGAAAAAAAAAAAGGAAGGAACTCATAAGATCTGTTTGAAAAATAAGCATGTGTGTGTTTTAATAACCTACTTTCATGTCATATATGTACCATGAACAGGGAGAAATAGCACAGTCCATGGAATCAAATATGATTTACAGCCAACTTAGGGTCGTGTCTCCTGAGGGTTCTATTACACTCAGAGAACAATTAAGATGCTTTAAAGATTGCCTGGCTCTTTATTCTTCCAGTAAATTGCAGAAAGGTTCATATAAGGCTGAAGGTGGTTGAACAGGCATTTTAAGATTTCTAAGGTTGCGAGGTTTTTTTATTTTTATTTTCCCTTAGTGGAGGACTGAAGACTGGAAAAGCCATGAGTCTAAAATAAAATGAATGAAGAAAAGAGAAAGAGGGTTTATAAATATTATCGAGGTGGTGGATAACATCAGTGTATTTTAAATAGATAATGTGTGCTTTGAGAGGTGGACTTTACAATTTCAAGGCAAGTTATGTCTGTGAGCTTGGTTCTTTACATATTTTCCTTTTGATAATTTTTATTGGAAGGAATGTGGTTAATGCTTTGCAGCCAATATCCAGCTATTCCTTCACTTTCTTCTCCCTTTTGTGCCCAGAAACTCATTTGTTATGTTATTCTAAAAGAACTCTAGCTTACTGTTTCCCTTTAAAACACTTATTCAAGAGACTTTAAAATATATAGGCATTTGGGTGTATGTATTCTGTTATTTACTGTATTTGTCTACCATTGGCAGTTTGGATTCTTGTCCCTTGTTTCTCATTACTGACAACAATTTGACATTGACGTTACACATGAATTGTACCTTGGCTGAGTTTTCTTTTGAGATTTTCCTACTTGAGAGATATTCAGGGTTTTATGTTAGATATTGTATATGTTTTTTGTTTTATGCTAATGCTTACCCAAATTTTAAACATCACTGTAAAAATCCAGGACATAATTGTGTACATAGTTTTCTTACTAAAAGCAGAGGTGAATTTTAGATAACTTTTCTTGTGTTTGTGAAAGATGTGGAACATGATTGTGTATAGTCTTTTTATTCTATGGTCTACTGTCCAAACCCTGATCCAAACAAATTGTTAGGTGTTCAGGCTAATTTTTTAAAGCAGCACACTGCTCTAACAAATCAAAATAGGGTGGCAGAGGACTGTTCTGTCATAGAAAATATCTGAAATACCTTAGAATGCACATAGTCATCTTTTATGGTGGCCTTCTACATTACATCACAGAGACACAAGAGTGGAAAGTCTGGAGCCAAATAGGAAGAGAAATAATTTTCCTTATCACGATAAAATTAAATAAGGAACAAGAACAGATATATAAAAAGTGTTCTCAAATAATTTTGATGGAGAAAATTGTGCATGTTAGTGATCACTTTTTCTTCAACAATTCCAAATTTTTTTTTATTTTTATCTCTTAAATTCTCTATTTTTCTACTATTAAAATTATTAGGATCCTGAAAGAGAAACTTATCACTAAAAAAGACATTTCGTTTTTTACCTAGATGATATAGAAATGGAACACTATGGAACAGTACAATAATTGCACTTTTTTCTAATTAAAATTTGAAATATTTCAAGACTAATTCTTCATAAATCCCTTAAGTTTTCACAAATTTGTATAGAGACCATACAGAGGACTCCTCTGAGTCTTAGGCCAGCATGCAGGTAAAAATTACCGTGCTGAAAAGATGACACAGAGCTTTTTCAGGCTGTCTTCTAAAAATCTGGGGCATGACCTTCAAGTTTTCACCATTTTATTGCTATGCTATGCAGCCCCAAACAGGTTCTTATGTTGTCCACATCACTGTAGTAGCTGGAAGTCCCAGAGCAGTCCACTAAGCAACATGACTGACATTGTCACATGTGGTTTGTTCTTCCACTCTCTCCCCTAGGGAATAAACTGGGCGTGCTGTTTTGTTTTGGCGTGTCATTTTCACACATCCATCATCATGTAATACTCCTCCTTCTCTTAGCCAATGCAGTAGCTTTTGTCCTGGGAGAAACAAACTTCCCATGAAACTGGTACAGCTCCTGAGAGGAGCCTGTAAAACAGAGCGTCTTCATTATCCCTCACTTTCCAGTCATGCTTGTCTCAGCAGCACCCCTCTGCCAGCAGGCAATAATACTGAAGTCATGCCAGAAACTGGCACATTCAGGCAATGTGGCTGTGCAGTGCAGAAAGCCACTCGACTGATTCAAATTTGCTTATAAGAATTCAACACGGAAGTGGCCATGCAAGGTGTTCACCAGTTGCACTGTGTCTTGATTGCTAATTGTCTAAATAATGAAAAGAGCAGCCCTTTTACCCCCCGCGGCTGCAGTGGTGGCATCAGCATTATGGCGTCTGTCTCATGTCAGAGACTTTCAATGCTGCATCTCATTTGGGGTTACAGCATTACTACCATTATAAATCCAGGTCACAGGTACACGCACCTTTTTCAGCACAAACAGACCCTGAAGTGGCCTCTGAAGTAACCACTGACTCTTAGGGGACCGAAGAGAGGAAGAGGCCTTGTTGGGTTGTTTGTGTTTCTTCATGATGTGTTACATATTACTAGTGACTTCCTGTCACTTTCTGTAGAAAAGAACCTAATGAAATTCCTGACTGAATTTTCCACACTGCAACGACAGTATATCTAGGTTTCTTAATTTTCTTTAAGTTTCATGTATGCAAACTAGACGAGAAAGCTGAAAATGTTCCCTCTTCATTAGAATACTGATACAAATGAAGCACTGACTTACTTAATATTCCCCCAACATTAGTGGCACTGCATGGATTAGGGGTGTTATGATAATTTATTGAGACTGTACAGCAGCTGTTTTACTTTCTCCACCAACATCCCATTTGGATGCATCAGGCAAACACAGAGTGAAAGATACTGTCTTGTCTGTGTTTGCAAGTAGGAAGTGAGACTGGAAGCAGAGGGGCAGAGAGGTAAAGTGATTTCCTAAAGACGCCAAGAAGGACAATGAAAAGTTGGAACTAGAGTCCAGGTTTTCTCTTGACCATGTCAGAAGGGTCAGACCTGAACCTTGGAGAGAGGCAGGAAATGAGAACAGAAGGGTGGAAAACAAAACATCATGCATGGTACTTTCAAATTCAAATACGAATACGTAACTCTGTTTCTGGTTTCTTTAGAAGGTGACACAAGTAAATAGGACAGTTTGAGCTAGGCAAAATATCCATACTGACACCCTCAAACTGCACAAACCTGTTCTCGCTTCAGGTTTAATCATTTCAGAATCACTGAAATGATGGATCACTGGAGGGTTCTTAAAATTTTTTGCCTTAGATTTATCCAGGGCACAATTTCTAAGAAAACTGGGCACAGCATGCTTAATTTTAATAGAAAAAAATCATGTTAACTTTATTCTGAGAAAGTGACTGTCAGTGACAAGTTTTCTGTATTTAGAGATGACAATGTTGAGTTGAAATGAAGCAAAGAGAGATGATTAATACAGTAAATGTCTAGAGGTTATGCAGGGCATAGATAAGACAGTAACAAATAGACCTAGCTTTTCCCTAAAAAATTAGGCTACCTTGATATTGGAGGGACGACAGCATTGTCAGAGATGTTTTGACCAAGTATCTGATCTGTCATGTGAGGAACAAAGTGCTGGAGTCAGGCTTGGCAGATTATGTATCAGGCTTCCTGTGCTTGTTGCTGCTTGCACCTGGGACTTTGCCAGGGAAGGTAAGAATGAAAACATCTTTACTAGTTAGGGGCATTTCATAAATGAGGGAACCTTGCTCTGGGTATGGGTGGGAGAAAACTTGCAGTTGTCCTTTGTGAAACAGTGTTTGGATTAGGAAAAGTTCCTCTTGGTTTCAGCATTCTGTGGTTCATGGCTGAAAAAAATTCATAGGAAGTTTATCTGGCAGTATTACTAGCTCCTGGATGGGAGTGGGATGGGATGTTATTTCTGCTTGTTAGTGGAAAACAGGCTAAATTTTAAATGCATAGTTGCTTCAATGATTAGTTTGCATGCTCCTGCTCCTACATTTTGGCAATGAGTTACAGGCATCAGTCAGTGGTGTCTGGATGGTAGCATAGGCGTGTGCTCAGCTTTAGTTTTATAGGATATCTGGAACTGGCAGCTGAGGGATCTGTAAGAAACTTTTCTAGTAGAGAAAAGGCTGAGGGAGGCTGAACTAAGTTTGTCCTGACAGACTTTTTTGAACCCAGGTAAATTTAATGACCACAGATGTATTTGTGGTAAAGGGTAGAGCTCTCTTCTCTGAACCCCCAAGCCCTGTCCTTAGTGATTGACTCTGCTCCTCCACTCTTCTAAATTCACATTAAAAGAAGAGCATGAAGCAGGGCTAGGGGAGAAGAAAGGGCAGAAACCTAAATAAAAGTTTCCAGTGCAATCTTATGGCCAAAAGGTCTAAGGTGATACTGTGATCTGTAAACAAGTGACTATTGAGAGAGAAATCTTGGCCTCTCTGAAGTCAGAGAAAAAATTCAGAATGACTGCAACAGTATTTGGAATTTTTCTCTCAGCCTTCAGTGTACCGATACTATCTTCAGGGTAGAAGAGAGGGGAAATCTGAAATCTGATATTCCTTGTTAAGCTGAAATAAAGGCACACTAAATAAATCCTTTGCAGTACTTCTGACTGGAAAAAAAGGAAAAAAACCCAACAACAGCAACAAAACACCACATAGATTCAAAATTATACGCCTATTACAGGAAAGTCCCTGAAATTTTTTTCTTGATTTTTAATGTGTTAGGGATGAGAGGATTTTTGTGGAAGGATGGGGCAGGGGGGTGCTTGCATCAAGAAGCAAGCTTCTGGTGTCCATTTTATTTGTTTAAGAATTTGTTGGTACAAGTCTAGTTAAGGTAGTACTTAATGGAGTTTTATTATTGTGACTTTTGTGGGACTAAGTGTAGTTTTTGGGTTTGTTAAAGCTGCATTGAGGAGAAGTAGCTTTCCTAACCCTGGACTACCACTACTCATAGCATGGAATGCACAAAATGGTGTGTTTAGGAACCTTTACTGGAGGAATAGTTGTAGTGTATATTGGAACATTTTACAGCTGCTGAAATAATCACTTTATTTATAACTGTAATAAATTTGCTTGCTAAAATGGGGTTGTTTAGAACTATTTTGCTGACAGAAATGAGGACAATATGAATATACGCTAGCAATTAAAAAACATGATTCTTTTAAATAACAAACCAGGAAAAAGTTAATATTTAAATTATTTTACTTTGACAAGCAAGTGTATAGGATTTTTTTTGTCTGTAAGATGCAAGACATCTGCAAAGTCTGACAGTAAACCAGATACCATTTTTCATGTATTTTAATTGGATTCAGTGCTGTTGATTTAAAGTAGTATATTTTTTGTGTCTCATTAAAAGATGAAAGAGACTATGAAAGCTGCCTCTTTACTTGAAAATAAATACTTCCTGGACATGCCTTTTTAGGTGGAGCAGCAAAGGGAAATAAACATGATTGAGACATGTTTTTCAGAGCCAAAAACCTTTCCAACAAATTTAGCATAGTATTGCAGTGCGTGAGCCCAACCATGAAAATTCTGGGGACAGGTAAGAGTTACACTTGCAATTGCACGGTTTGTGAGATCACAAATCTGACCTCTCCAGTGCAACTGGACCAAGCAGTGCCTGGTAATGGGCTCTCAAGTATGTTCTCTGTGCTGTGCTCCTTTCTGAGTACTGCCCATCACAGGGTCTGGCATATAGGCTGCTTCCTGACTGGGATGTAAGGAGGGAGGACTGGACTAAAAGGAGGATGTGCCAAACATGCCCTTTAGCCATTTCTGTAAGTAAAGGAGTCCAAGAAGGACTGATTGGTGGCTGAGCCAAAGCAGAGCATCTCTGAACCAAATTTACAGTGGCACAAAGACACATTTTTTCGCTTTGTTTTCTCCCATCTTTCATTTTCAGTGCCGGAAAGATGGAACACTGAAGCACTGAGTTGTGCTTGGGCACTGGAAGTTTACATTTCACTTACAGATTTCTGACCATGTCTTACAGCCAGACACACACACTGCCAATTTTCCTAGTGTCACAGGTACACCCAGCTCTGAAACAAATGTTATGTGCTTTAAGTTTCATGCTTAACCAGATGATCTCTGCAGGGAAAGGTGTTGAGAGGCACCATTGTGCTACATTATCCAGTTTCAGTTTTGGGGAATCTTGTGCCTAGACAGTTCAAAACACCAGCAGAGTAACCTCTCTCCCATCTACCCACAAAAGAACAGTCCAAGACCAGGTCTACACAGTCTAACTTCACTCTGGGTATGTAAGTATGGGAGATTGGTGGTGGGGACAAACACAAGCCGTCATTCTTGTTTCTCTGCCCCTCAGGGCTGCCCCAAGGCTCAGTGGAGTTGATGGAAATACTCACACCAATGTGCACAAACTCTGGTTTAGGTCTTTCTATATCCAGAGAGGCACAACTCGTTCTGGAAAGGTCAAAATCACACCCATCTACCCCATCTTTTTTAACAGCTTGCTGCATGGATCTGATGCAGCAAAAGCTGTACACAGAAACCTCTTTTAGCACTGATGACAGCAAAGTCTGTAAATTTAGCAAAGTTTCCAGCAGTGACATGGAAATAGAGTAGATAATTTAAACAGGATTTTCCGTTCTTGCTTCTCACTTGTCCATTTTTCTGCTGAAATGTCTGAGTAAAATTGTTAATAGCCAGAGGCCTGGTAACTTGGCAGGTCTGAAAAAGGCTGGCGTGGGGAAGCCTGCATGGGCAGACCGCAGATTTGACATCCAGGTTTTGATCAGATCTGAACAAGAATTTTAATGAATCAGCACAGGTATTTACCTCCGTTGGACAGTTATCGTAAACACGCTTGGGGCTGGTTAGTATCAAGATAGGTACCTTCCAGAGGAAAATAAGGAAGAAAGAGAGTGAGAGCGAAGAAAAGAGGCACCACTCCTTCTTTTGAATGTCTGATAAATCAAAGCCCAGGCTTCATTAAAAAGTACATCTCTGTTAAAATGCCTTCTTCCAGATAAGATATGTGTAAGTGAGATACAAGATCACTTGTATTAATTACGTTGAAACTTGCTTATTTAATACTGATACAACTCACACAGAAGATATTAACAATATGGTTTTGCTATCAAAGAAGTCTGCTTTATAACTTGGCTAATAATGAGAAACAGTATTATTAGTACTATTGTTAGCAGAGGTTTTTTCTGTGTCTGTACCTGTGAGCTTCTGTCATGTGGAAGTTTGGTGAAAATATGGGGTTAATATTCTAGGCAGATTCTTTAATCACCTTTTTGTAATTTTTTTTCTTTTTAAAATTTCTTTTTCACTTCAGCATAAATACTAGTTGTAGAATCTGCCCTAACAAGGGTGCCTCATTACTAGCAGCAGTAAACTGTTAAGAGGATCAATTATGTTTACCTGTAGTCATTTTTTTTTTAATTTTTATTCACTCGGATGCTGGTAGCCCAAAGCAAGAGATAAGTCTTATTTTGCTAATCATTTTACAAATGCTAAAAAGATGCCCCACATAATGATTTAACAGCCTTGACATGTCTTACTTCACAACCTTATGGTGTGAAGGTTTGTAGTGGTCCAGTCCACCTCCAATTAAAATTGCCAATGAAATGCTTCCTAATAACTGAGGCTCTGAATTCCTGGCAAGATGTGGGGATGCTTCCTTTCCCTTTGGCTGCCCTTGGAACATCAAAGCACTTTGCAAGAATATTGTGGTGGACATAAGGAGTGAAGAAAAGGCCTAAAGAGGTCAAAATTGAACATTTCCCCTACCCACTGAGGAGGGAACTAGCTCAAGTAGACTGCTTCTGCACAGCCTGAGAGCTAACCCACTCTTTAGACCCCATTCCTATTTCCATTCGTAAAAGGTGCTTCCTATACAGTCAGCTCTTTGGTGCAGAGCAAGTCCATAATACTAAGGGAGAAATAAAGCTTCTAGGGAAGTGAAGTCAGAGCAGATTTACTGGTAATGGTCACAGATCTTGTGGGCTGAAATGTTCACCAAGGACCTGCCCTGGGCACACAAGGAGACAAAAGTACTGGGTCACTCCGTGCCTCTCAGTTTGTGGTGAAGTACACAGGAGAAAAATCAAAGGAAGTACAATACGGGTAAGTTTAACTTAAACAGCAGAAAAAAGCGAGGATGACATGAACAGTTTTCCAGATATCCAGGATGAAGAGACATTTTGCACATTCAGAGTTAACTGGCAGTGTGTGGCTAACACAGTTTGGAATAAATGGGTGATGTAAAATATACATGATCTGTTGGTTTCTTTGCACAGAAATTTCTTTGATGTTTGCTATAGTGTCTATTTATAAAATTTGTGCTTCCAGGCGGGACAACATGTGATTCTTTTTTCCCCCTACAGCATTTCAAGTACTTTGTTTCATTATTAGATTTTCTTTAAAATTAGCAGAATTACAAGAAAAAATCCTAGCCCTTCCAGGCCAGTTGCAAAGATCCTTTGTGCATGTTTTTACACTGCAGGTTGATGATAGAGCTACAGTTTTTATTTTATTTTGAATAACATGTTAAGACTACAACAAAAGAGACAAGAGACAATACTTTGAGAGTCACAGTCCTTGGACATAGGAAGAGATCTTTTAACCCTGTGCATTGGATTCTCCTATATGATGATGTCAATTGCCAATATAAAATGTATTTGATATATGTCTTTATTACTGTTGATCTCAACAGTGTCAGATAAAAAAAGATGATGAGTGGCAAGAGAATTGTTCTGTGTAATAACTAATAAAAAATAAAGGAATTAAATTAAACAACCAATCCAATATCATCATTATTTTGAAGGAAGGAGTTTAACAGGAAAGTCGGGAAAGAAAAAAGGTTAGGAAGAACTGAATTTGGAAAATATCTTTGCACAGAAATTAATTAGAAAAAATAAATGAAAGAGTTTTTAGTATATCAAGTTGTTTTTAGAAAGTAGTAACAACAGTGCAAACAACAAAAAACCCAAACAAATAATTTTAACAACAACATCATAGCAAGATACACACTTAAGAATACTTAGAGCTTGAACGTATAGCTCTTCTGGGAAATTACACACTGGAGTTGCTGCCAATAATGCCCTCTTCTGGTGATGCTGTTGCAGCTAAGGCGACGTGTCAGTCATCTCAGGACTCTGCATCTTCAGTGTGCAGGGTGAATTCGACTGTAGGCAGGGAGAGACTTTTATCTGAGTTAAATGTCACAACCCCTTTTTTTCCCCCTTCAGTTCCAAAGACTAGCTGTAGGTAAATTATTTTAATAAGGTAAGAGATACCACAGTACACTTTTCTTTTCTTCCTTTTTTTTCCCTTACCCTAAATAATGCTCTCTATGTCATCTGTATATTTATGATAGCTCAAAGACATGGGTGTGTGGATCTAATTAAAAATGTGAAAGGGTTTAGCAGCCTGCTGCTTCCCTGTGAGTCTCTTGTTGCCAACTCTTGGCAGCTCTGCTGTCACTGAGCCAAATGTTTAGTCTTCAGCTGAACTACTGCCAGTGAGCTGCGCTGCATTCTGGGACCACAGAGCCTCGAGGTACTGTGTTAAACTATCTCACATAAGGATGTGCAGTGAGCTGGACTTCGTATTCAATCACCCAAAAGAAAAGTGAAGGAGAAAGCCTACTTTTGCCTGGTGAGCCTTAACGGTGTATAAGACACAATGACCAAATCCTCCAGGACTTTGCATCAGGGAAAACAAATAGTTTCTTGAGGTGGATCAACCCATGCATTTGTTTAATGTGCCTATGCAGCAATGGCAGTAGTTACATTTAGCAAATTTAGTTTAAATCAGTCTACTCTGGATAGGGAATTTTAAAAAAAAGAAGTAACAAATCTCTCATTTTCTGCAATGGGTCTCTGGCCTTCACGTAAAAGACTCATGTGAAACAAATATATTTCAACTCAACTCCAGGTATCCTTAGCAAGTATAGGGGAGTTTGGTCCAGAGTAAAAAAAAAATAAAATTTGGCATATGTGCATTCCAGCCAGCAGCAGAAAAGCTATGTTGATAGAAACGTGCTTAGCACAGTTGCATTGCTTAATAAATTCAGGTATAATGTGGAGATAGATGGGGTTATAGGCTAAGCTGGCCTGTAGGCTTTGATCAGTGCTCCAACTCACTTAGGGCTTAAAGTGGACTGGAAGAATTGCCAGGTCTCATGAGTCAATGATGGATTTCCAGCAGATCAGAATTAAATTCTCCTTTTAGCTGTTCTCCCTGCACTCTTTTCTGCAAGGGAAATTACTTCTGCTAACAGCAAAGTAGTGTGTGTGCCTTCATGATATTTCTTTCTCTTTTCTATTTCTCTGCTGTCCCATTTCTATCCTTTGTTATCATGCTCTTCTCACTTTCACACCAATTTTATTCCCTTCCCTTCCCTTCCCTTCCCTTCCCTTCCCTTCTTTTATTTTCACTCCTCTCCCAAGAGTTTTTGCTTCATCTGCCTGGATTTCACATCACCCTTTTTTTCCCTTAATTTTTACAATCCTCTACAGCTTCCCTTCACTATCATAATGTTCTACCTGAGAGAATGAATAAGCCACCACTAATGTTGGTTCAGGGACTTAGCAGACACTTTATTCCTGAAAATATATTCTTTGTATGTTTTTGAAACCAGCACAGTTGCAAAACAACAACAAGGTGTTGCTGATTGCACTGTTGCTCCAACTCTTAATGCTGAGTATTTAAGAATAAAACTGCAATAAAAAAATGTTGGCTTAATATCAAAAACTTGTCTGCATTCATTCATAATGCTAAGTATAGATTAGACACACATCACTAAAGGGGCAGAGAGAGAGGAAAAAAATAAATATTTACACTAATGATCATGCATTTTTCGTAAAAAGGTGTTTAAAGAAATAGAAGCGGGCACAAGTGTGCAACACACCTGAACTCTACCTCTTTGATCTTTCCTCCAGGGTCCTTTTTGTTGCAGTGGACCAGCTCTGGGAAGGAGGCAGGACTCAGAAGCCGCTTGGCATCCAGCCCGGGCTTTGTGGGCCACTGGAGAGATGGATAGCTAGGTGCAGAAGTGCCCTGAGGCAGGTGTTAAAATGTTGTTCTTAGTTCCTTGGTGGTAATCATTGCAAAACAATCCTGTCTGCTCTATTCGTATCAACAAGCTGCTTTCCATGGCTCGTTGCTAAGAGACAGGACTGTTGCTTACAAGTTGCTTAGTGCCTTAGACTTTCATAATTTATAATTTATTATCTTAGCATAAAAATTTGTGGGGGTTTTTTGTTTTATTTTTCCTCAAACCCAGTAATTGTTACATAAAACAAAGGTCATGTATCTACCAGAGTAGTAGTTGCTCTTATAATATACTTTGCCTTTGTATGGTTTTGGTTCTGTGAAAAGAAAATGCTATTATAAAGTGAAGATTAATATCATTTTTGTCCATTAACTTCTTGCATTATAAGACTGATTAGGTCAATGGATTCTCTCAAGATTTCTTTACTATTGAAAACATGTTTCTGTCCAACCAAGAAAGAAATGAATTGAAATTATTTGAGTTATCACACAAAAGACGTCAGCTCTTCTTGCTCTACACTTCAGCACCTAATAGTTCAACTCAGCAATCCTACTTTCACAAAGTTAGTCGTAGAGATGTTTAACCAATTCCAGAAATTACTTTTGTGCATTTCTCCAGCTTTGTGAGTATACAAACCTTACCTTGCTGAAGTGTTTCTACTAAACACTAGTTGTATCAGCTCAGTGAGGAGTAATGTCAAAGAGGAAATGAGAATAATTTGCGGACTTGTTAAGTTGCAAAATAACTCTGTCATAGTTCACCAGTTTAAGGAAAAAAAAAAAGAAATTATTATTATTCTCCGTGGTGGAAATTAAGGGTACTGACCTGGGGTTAGGTTTTACTTTACTGTTTAACAGAAGAGATGTACATACAGCTGATGCTGTGGTATTAAACTAAAACATACCTAAGAGCTCCACCAGTACAAAACATTGCTACGGTTAATGCTTTAGAAAAATGAAGGCAAAGTTACTTTTTCCCCATGATTTCAGTCAACTGTTTATGCCAGTTAGAACCAAGAACTGCGTCAAAGAGAGCTGTAGAAATGGCTATGGAAATGGCTTGGTGCAGGTAGTCCTCCCACTGCAAAGCTTTTGAGGCAGTGCCTACCCAGTAAAATAAAGGCGTGTTTTCTGGCATACCTGACCTTTTTCCATCCAGCAACAACAGTGAAGTTGGGCTTCCAAGCACAGGACAATGCAGCCAAGGCTAAGGCATGTATCACCACACCTTGCTGTCCTAGCTAACTAACGTAAACAAAATTATGTGAACATGTCCTATGGTGATTCCTACATTTTGTGTTGCAGGAGTATTCTTGAGTGCTTCAGCAGCTTAATTCCTGCTTAGCTATGCAAGCCAAGTGTATTTTAGTCAGTCTAAATGCATTCCAGAGTTGGTTCTCTAACCAGTGAAGGTTACTCATGGGGTAGCCATGCGGATCAATGCCTAAGATCACTCAAAAGCCCATCCAATCTACAATCAGAAATTTTCCATGATTTCCAACAGTCCATAAGAAATTTAGTTTTCCTCAATAGTGTGATGAAAGATACTGCCTTCAATTTAGGAAGAAAATGCAGGTACAGCTTAAATAAATGTGATGCTAAGAACTTGTGTGTTCCTGAAATCCTCTGAAATCCTGCTTACTAATTCTGACGTAAATATCTCCCCCTGCTTAAGTAAGTATAGTTACTTAAGCAAAATGGGATCCAAAACAACGTAAAAGCCCTAGAGAGTTGTTATTCTGTTACTTGTAGAGTTTGAGTGACATGGAGTTAATTTGAGGAATCTGGGTGAGGAGAACATCTTCCTCTTATTTTTCTTGTTTATGAGTACCTTTGGCAATAATACCTCACTTCCCATAAAAAAGTGGTACTTTATCTGCATGCAAGTGTAATGACATAATCCATACTTCCTTTATATAAGTTCATGTTACTTATTACTGCTGCAACCATTCACTCAAACATCAGAAGAGATGAATAGGGAGGAGGAATTTAATTTATGCATTAACCTTCCAAGAAGGGCACTCCTGTTGACTCTATACATGCGTCACAATTCTCCACAGAACCAGCTGGAGCATATTTAGTGAAAGGAAAAGGTGGACTCACATGCTAAGGAACTGATCTGTTACAGGAAATTCTGACCAAAATTATCCTTCAAAACCAAAATATATTTATCCTGCTTTGTTGAGGGGGCTGCTGGGGGAGGATATAATCAAATGGCAATAGCTGCTCACTGTTTCTTAGATAACATGAACTGGAAAATGCATCAATAGTAATACGTCTACAGACGGCAACTTGACCTTCTGAAAGAATCCTTAAAATCTGTGAAGGAGGATTTTTGGATTTTAAACTCTTATGGTTGTTGGAAAAAGAAACAGATTTATGGTTGGCTGCTATGTTAAGGTTCTTGGGTGAGCAATAGGCACCAAATGTTTGGAAATCATTGTACAAGCACAAAAGAAGGAAGCTGCAGAAGGTGTTGTTAAGTGACGAATCTACAATTTTAGTCCTTAGGTGAAGTTTGGTGGGAGAAAGAATGAGAGATTTGATCTTATGATTAATTCTACTGGAACACAGGTGAAAATATCCAAATATTCTTGAGGGGCAGTTGTCAGTTATTCTCTCAGGCATGTCAAGTCCATAGTCTAACCTGGAGGTTCGTGTCTGGCGCTCTGTCAGAAATCTGAGGAATTATTGTATCATACAAAATTAATGTATGTTCAACAGGACAAATCCTAGGGTTCAAAAAGGAAGGGTTGATGGATCATTATCTGGGTACAGTTCTTGCATTAATAGGTTCATTTCTTGCATTAATAGGTTCATTTGTACTTTATCGGGACAGTAATAACTGATTAAACAAGTCATGTGAACTTGTTAGATTGAATAGTCATAAGAAAGTGAAAACACCCTGAGTTTTCAGCAGGTCAGTTAGAAGATACTAATGCTTTTTAAAGGTTTGGGGTGGGGTCTGTTGCATTTTTGGGGGTTTTCCCCCCCAGTCTAAGTTAAATCTTTCTCTGTTTGGACAAAAAACTCATTATAATCTGGGAAGGTCTGAAGGACTATATCACAAACATGCTGCTGTGTCAAGAAAGACCTCCTGGAAGCTTACAACTTTTGGGTGAACAAAGGAAATGTTTTTCTCTTATTTTTGGATGTTCTGCTTTCACAAGTGTGAGAGACTGAAATATTATAGTTTATGACTTAAACGTTTTCATGAAGGACTTTTTTACAAAAGTTGCAAAGACCACCACACCCTGCATGGGGCTCTGAGAGGCCCTGGGCCCACTGGCTGATGAAGATAAGATAAAG
>VZTD01000880.1:621560-706267 GCA_013397725.1 Rhagologus leucostigma | reverse complement strand
AGGGGAGCAATGAGACGTCGTCGGGACCCCTGGATGGGTGATATGCCTCCACCTAACCCCTGTCACCTCTCCCTGTCCCTCTACCCCACACGCACACCTCTTTTTCTATTTCCTTCTTTCTTTCTTTTCTCTTTCCTTCTCTTTGCCTCTCTACTGTTAAATAAAATACATCAATTTTTTGGCATCAACATTTAATCTCATTTGGTTTTAATGTTATTTCTGGGAATATTTTGAACCTTCTAAGTTCTTTCTGGTTTATGCACAGAAACTTAGCTTTCTTTGCTCTTCTGGGTCTAAACTGGATCGTAACAACAAGCAACTAGTATTATTTATCTAAAGTAAATAAAAACTTACGATTTCAAAAGAGTTTGTAAATAAAAGCATTTGATTGATGGTTTGCTTTATTGGATTAACAAAACAAAACTGAAAAGACAAAGCTCATTAGAAGTCACAGTTTCTTTATCACCTGTATAATTTGTCTTAGGGGTTACTGAAGCTCTCCTGAGAAGATACATGGTCCTGTGCCACCCAGCAGCAACTGAACATCTTGAATGCTCAGGCCCCTCTTCAGGGAAAAGCCTCAAAAATAAGAGGAAGGGCTCTTCACTGCTCCCCTCTCAGGCAAAATGCCCACTGAATTCAATAGGATTTTTGCATGAGTAAATCAAGCAGGATTTGGCTCTGGAAGGACATAACAAGATTGAGGAGACTTGGTTCCCAGTAATGGCGTCCCATTGTGCTGTGGTATGGTAGAACACGCAGTGCTGGAGTGCATTCTGTCAATGCCTCCGTCTTCCAGAGGATATTGTAATATCTCATTGTTGTGAACTAGAAGAAAGGGATCTGGTTGAATTAGGACTGGTGATTATTGTAGGGTTTTCAGAAGTACAGAAAAAAAGCAAAGAAATGTAGCATTATGAATACAGGATATTAATAGCTTACTTTTGCTCTGTGAACTGTCTTTAATTCCAAGCATATTGACGCAGATGACATGTTTCTCAGTGATGCCTAGTGACTCCATACTAACTTATGGATACATTACAAAAAATCTGTCTAAAAAGCCCAGCTTGTGAGTTGCTGATTGTTTCCTGAGAGGATCTAACTGATTTACCTCTCCCTGATCTCGTTGACTTGGCGTGTTGTGTTGGATTTGAGAAGTGAGACCTGTGAAAGAGGTCTTACAAAGCATCCTGAGAATGTAGCTTCAGCAGCAGGGTGAAGTCTGGTATTTTCCCTGGCTCAGATCTGTGCATTCCTATTGGTGGACACTGGACACTTGATCACAACATGGTACAGTCACTCTGTTGTAGAGTGATCTGAGCTCAGGTCACCCATAAATTCCACATGTCTTGCAACGTGCAACCTCCAAGCCATTTCTGGAAGGGCACTAGAGATGAGATAGGTGACATGAACCACAGGTTTTGCATGTCATGAGAGTGTGCCCTGCCCATCCATGAAGTGGGCTGTGGTGTGCTTTGGGCACATGCCAGGGAGTAGCTCAGGCCGTGCTTACTCCTGTGTGACTCAAGCCTTACACCTACTCAAAGACTTTTGTCCATATGATAGAATTAGAAGGTGACTGTGAACATAGGCTGGAACCTGAGTGAAACGTATTTGCTCAGAATACAGTTTAGACATGTCCAGTTTGCACCTAAAAACACACCAGTGTTACTAGATGTACAAATTCCAGACCAAATCTTTCACAAATCCTGGGTATTATGGTGTTTGCTCTAGACTTTTAAGAGATACTTGCTGAAGAATATGTCTGATTTTGCTAGGTCACCTTTGTACGAATGGGAGCAGATACAAGATTAAGGGGTATTTCTGGAGGGTATCAGGTGTGTCCATGACCTCACCTCAACTGTGGCCAAGCTCACCTGGTGTTCCCACAATTTAACGAAAGTCCCAACAGGCACGAGGGTTGCACAAGCCCTCAGGAAGCCAGAACTTGCCTGTAAGAAATATCTCTGAATGCTGTAGTCAGAGAAATGGGATAATCCATGGGGGTTTTTATGTCACCCTGACACAAACAAAAAATGAGTGGTTGTCTTGTTTGGGGTGTTTGTCAATTGATACAGTGACTGCCATTCTCTGCTTGAAAAGAATTGCATGTGTAGGTCCTTTGACACACTCAAAGAACTTTTTTGAAAAACACTCTGAAAGATAATTTATAAAGAGTTTATATGGAATATGTGTGTGTGTGTACATATACACAAATAAAATATTGGTGAGCTGAAAAGTGGAAAGTATCAAGTACACAGTGAAAACCACAAGGGTCAGTATGACTTAGTGATATTATCTAAAAAAATGCAACTATTTCCACATTTACAGAGTCTCTGAGACTCAGTGGTACCTGGAAGGCATAGCATTAACTTTTTTTTAATACAGACCTGCCTCTGATGTGCATTATTAATTGATATTTATAGAGAAGTACATTAAGAGTTATCTGGGTATAGGCACTACTATAAAGCTATAAATATATTTAGCTAGATTTTATAGTTCCTTAAGATCAGTCACCAGAGACAGAGAATGATATATATTTGATATGAATAACATCTGTATTTGTGTCTAAATAGAGGAGGAAGTACATCTGTCTTTAGTAGATCTCTTTTTAATGTTTCAGCCTGCAAGAAATGCACATTAATAGCAGCTTCTTCCCTGAGGAAGGTTTTGAACTGGAGTACTTGAGAAGAAACTTACAACAGAGCAGCCTAAAGTGCCACCCAGTCCCTTTTAATTAGCACATACAAGTCCCCCAACATCCAAGATATGATTGAGACTTTCTGCCATTTCATTTTAATATCAGTGTTATATGCTAACGTTTGTCAGACTAAGCTAAAAAACCACTTCTTTTTATGTTGTTTCCCACATGCAGAGCAGGCCTCTTACATTTTTGTTGGCTGCTAACGTACTAAGCGTTTTTTGGCAGCATGCGGTTCTGGATTGAAGCCATGCATGCAAGTCTTCCACAGTAAGTATGGCCCAAAGGATTAGAGATCAATGGATTTAGTTATCTGGTGAAGTTCCCCTGCCTCTCTGGTGCTATTAAAAGGTTTTGCTATTGTAACGAGCACCAGAACTTTTCATTTTAAACTTGCCCAACTGAGGCTTCCACTTAGGCTGCAAAGTGTAAGAAAGTTACTGGACTTCTGCAGGCAGATTTACTGTCATACCACTGAAATGCAAGTCCGAGAAAAACCCCAAACAGATATTTCATACATTGGATGACAAAAATTGTTCATAAACAAGAGAAAAAAAAACACTGCAGTGTGTTTTCTCAACGTAATCAAAGGATGCTGTCTTAGAGAAAATTGTCTTCTAATGAGTTCATAATCAAATCTTGAGAAATGGGGTAGAGATTTTAGAAAAAGTCTGCTGCCTGAAGCACTGCCAACCTGAGTAAAAGGAATCCTTAGTCCCAAGAGCTCAGGGACCTCCAAACCACAGACCTGGCCCACAGCTGGGCTGCTGCTGGCTGTTGGCTGAGGACTAGTGGACACTGCTCATTGCTCCCCACTCTGACACTGCCTCTGAAGCTTTTGTGTGCTATCCAAAGCTACCGATTCAAGCCCCAAAACACCTACTTCCTCCACCTTCCCTCCACAAGGAAATGTGAACAGCTGCCACAGAGATTTTCTCTGCTGTGCGTGTGTAGATATTCCTCCTGTGTTTGGCATCCCCACACAAGAGAAATGTATCATAAAGCCCTTCAGGATTTGGCCTATGCCGTGTGGGAATATCTTGACTTTCAAGTTTGAGGGACTAAGCAGTTTTTCATTTTCTTATTTTTAAACATGGGACTTCCTGAACAGAGAAAAATTCATAACCCATCTGATTAAGCACTGTTCTTTTTAAGCTGAACAGAATAAGCCATTCCAGGCATTTGCCTTTGTAGTGGACATAGTAGGTAAAAATGCAGCTCGAGCTTGGGTCCACCCTGTGTGTGCAGGGAGTGGAAGGTGAGCAGGAACTGTTCTGCACTTTCCGACTATCTTTGCCCAGGCCTCAGTACAGATTCAGGCTCTGTTCCTGTAGTTACCAAACTTTATAGGGCTCTACAAGAGCCTTTATAATCTCTACAAGATGGGAAATTAGAAGGAGGAAATTATGGAAGTACAAATTCAACCTTCCCACTTTTTTATTAGCAAGCTGCAAACAAGGACACATCCTGCACTGTCACGAGTGGATGGTAAAAGCTGATAAAAACCCATAGAGAGTCAACAGGACAGATTCCAGCTTGAGCCATAGGTTGACACTACTAATTTTCTGTGTCCACAGCTGTACCTCACATTGCACTGTATAGTTATGAAATTCTTGGAAGCTGAAGTGACCCACACACATCCAAACAACCCCAAACCATACCAAGATGGCCCTCCTACCCCATAGTTAAAGCAAGAATCACCAAGAGCAAAGAATCCACAACTGTTAACTCAGTCTTACCAGGGTGACAGCCACCCTAGCTCAAACACTAGCATCTTTGCCACCTCAAAGTAGAACATAAACCTGCCAAACAAAGGGCACTGTCCTGAAGAGGTGATCTGGTTTTGATAAAAAGCTCTCTGCTGATTTCAGGATTTTGCTGTCCATGAAAAATACCCTCGATTGCCAACTGTCCAGAAAAGCTCTTCAAACTAGTAAGTGTGCCCAGAGACAGACTATCAGGCTACCAGGCTCCCTAGGGAAGCCACATAGTTCTATATTGCAAGGAACAAAATGTAAATGTACTCTTTGTGAGGGCAGCCAGATAAAATAAGAGCTAATCCAAACACCAAACCAAGTCCAAAACCTTTGTGAGAATGCAGATAAACACTCTCCAAGTTATCTATGTAGAGTATCGTTCAGGCATAAAAAGCTCATCTAAGTTTGCTGCTGTCCTAAAGTCCTAAAAAAATCCTGTCCTGCAAACATCTACCATTCCAAGATGATATAGATATTTTGGAGCTTCCATTCACACGAGCTGAATTTTTGGAGCCTTATCCAAAGTGAATCTCTGAAACTTCCCTAGTTTTAGAGGCTCATCCTTCAATTTTTTTTGTGTGCTTCTACTTCTACTCATTTATCAATAATGCCCCCCCCCCGAAAAATAAGGTTTCATATTCATTTCCATTTTCAGATCTTCTGAAGCTCTGAAAATTCTTGCACTAGTAACTCTCTTTCCCATAGCTAGAGTGCACTAAAAGTTTTCCTTGTTTCCTATGTTTCCTTCAGTCTGCTGCTGGTTTGAAGCCGGGAGGCAAATGGGGATGAGAACTTACTCAAAACTGGAGCTGGTGTGTGTCTGAGGTTTAACCCAGTGCAGTAGATGTAGGAGCCAGACAAATACATCAGATCTGAATGCTGTCTGCTTTGGGGGAGCAACTGTGTCTTCAAGTCTCTCTTCCCAGCCATAACCCTTTCCCATTTGTGATTCCATTCCTAAGGCAGCACCCAGCCCACTACACTGCTCTCATTGTCAGCATCTGCAGATGTCTCCAGGTAGAGCTTGTCTTGATTTTTTTGTTGTTCTCTTCTACTTCATTTCTATTTTAAAAACAAAAATACCCTTTATTTTATAAGCCTTCCAACAATCTTGTTGAATGATTAGCTTTAGCCTTCCCTAACTGAGCTCACATACACCTATGTTTACATTTTTGTGGGTTTTCTATGTGTTTGCCCATTTCCTCTTGCTTTTATTTGCTTTTAGTGGTCTCAGAGTCCTAAACCAGGCAAACAGACTTTTGAGATGTGCAGCACTGTTGGGGACTGCGAAAAGGAAACCCAGCCAATTTCAGCCTCTCTGCCACAAGTGTGGCTAAAGGAAGAAGTGTAGACTTAGGGCTCTGATGTACGTGGTGGCTAAAAGTGAGGTTATTACATCATGTGTACCATCATAAAGGATTCATCCCATTTCCTCAAAACAGTGGGAAAATGTATTTTAAAAAACAAAATATAGTGTTCTCTAGGAGCCAATGATTTAATAAAAAAAGGTTGTCTGGTACTTTACTAAATTATATTAACAATTTTCAGTTTTCTTTGTTTCTTTCTTACCAGTGGGAGAATTGTGTTTAATTTAAAATATTTCTCAACTACTTACAAAGAAAACAAGTCTAGGAGCAAATGTCCAAAGTTGTTTTCTTCTATTAAGTGACTCATACTGATATTATTCTCAGTCTGTGTATATGTTAATGCAATCATATCTATGTCCTTCCCCTGGTTTCCTAGCATGTCTTCTTTCACTACTCTTCTTGTAGCACTCCCCAAAGGTTTGCCTGTATCAGTCCACAGTGACTGATTTACACACCAGAAAGTCTCTGAAAGCATAAAGATGCATCATGCATAGTACTGCCTCAGTTTAAAGCAGGGACAAGCACAAATTAATTCCCATGATATTTATGGGAACTTAAACACAGAAGGGCAGAGAATTAAAAACAGGGATGCTCCCTAGCAGGCAGGGAGACTGCTGGCTAAAATACTCCCTTGGATGAAATCTCACCAGGAAAGTGTTTGGAACCTAACCCTAGACTTTACACGCCAAGCTCTTCAGTCTGGTGCTATTCTAGATGTACCAGTTCAATCTGTGGCAGTGCGTGACTCAGCCAGACCTCACACAGCTGAACTGAGCTTGGAAGCCTCAGCCTATGAATTCCTTGGTTAGACTTCACTTTCTCCGCCTGTTTTCTATTAGCTCTGTGGGTTTTCAGGCTTTTATGGCAATCCTCTGACTGAAAATTACTGCTGCCCAAGACGGCCTGACTGCCAACAAGGTTGCAAACACAGAAGATCTTTTTCAGTAATTCTTTGGGCCATGAAAGGTTGGTTATTTCCAAACTTTTCATTAAATGTACATTTCTGAAAGCTGAAACGTTAATTTCCATATGCTCCTCTCTCTCTTTTTCTCTCTCCCTCTCACTCACTCTCCTTTTTAAGCTGACATCAAGAATTCAGGCACAGAGACAGAGAGGGAGAGAGGGAGGGAGTAAAATTATATTTTTCATGTAACTCTACTGAAGTCAAGGAACTTACACTAAGGAAAATCTGGGTCTGCTCTGTTTATTTTCTTACTCTTGGTTTGCTTAATTTCATGACACTTAAAATTACATTTAATTGCAGCAGTTCTCCATTTCATTTTCAGTTGTGCTGCTTTCCCAGCATGTTCCCCAGGACACTGGAAGAAGAGAAAAGCTGAATCAGTTTGGAAAAATGTGAATATTTCTGAACGTGTGGACATTTCTCACTTCTCAAGTGTGGGAGGAATATTTCACTGCCCACCTACCCATCACTCAAATGTCCCAATCAGGTTATTGAAATAAATTAACCTTAAGAATAATTATCTGAGAAGAATTCTCTTCCTGTCTCACAAAGCACATCTACTACCATATCAGTTTTTTTATCTACGTAGCTTAGACTCAGGCTGATTTCAATAAATAAACTGAGTGATGCCTAAATCCTCTGAGGCACTCACTCCTCAGTACTCAATAGATCTGAAGTTGTGTTACTGGCAAATAAAAGTGTTCCCTCAAAACTCTCACTCTGCTCTAGTTGCATTTTTGAAACAACAGCTTGTACCAAACGAGACATTTTTACTCTAGAAGCTGAGGCCCTGACATGTGGCCAGCTCCACCTGGGCTGGGGTAAACACAGATCGAGGATTTTGCTAAAAAGCCTCTTGCTGAGGTTCCTTGGCACTCATCAGCACAACCTCTTGGACCACATTCACTCATACTTTCATTTCCAAATTCAGTAAGTACTCACACAGTGGAGCTTAATTCTCTTGAAATTCATGGCCAATGAATTTCAAAGTCACATGTAGGCATTCACATGCATGAGTAGTCACACAGGAGATTGCTCATACACCAAAGAGTAAAACCGTGCCACATGACTTAGGGAAGCACTCATAACTCAGTTACACATCTTGAATACTGTATATGGAATATTTGGAGACAGCTGTTCATGATTAACCCAAAAAGGTTTTAAAATATTTACATTCTTCCTTGTGGCCTTCATTCAGCAAGGTACTCAGGCACATGTGTAATTAAGCAAATATATATAATAGAGCATGGTAGGAAAGTACAGTGTGAGGAATAACTGAGATGCTTTACTCCTTCTGTCAATGGATATCATCTCTCAATTCATAGATGGAAAGAAATTTGGGTGAAAAAAACATACAGGTAGGGAGAGGACAGTGGTCTGGAAGTGGAATGTTGTGACTTGTTCACATATCAGTGCTGGTCCTTAGAAATGTGCAAAAAATCACACAAGAGGATAGAAAGCACATGGGATAATTTTTGAAAGGAGTCCCAGTTTAATATATTTTTAAAAAGAGTCAAAACTCTTTGTTGCAAGTAAGTTTTGCTTCTGGATTTTTCATGAGCCGGAAAAAAATGATACATTCATTGGATGATTTATACATTTCAAATTATTTGCTCAGCTTACTACAGAATAAATTGATACACTGCAGAAATCCATATTACGTTTATTTCACCTTCTTTTAGCTTTGAGGATGCATGGCAAAATAGCTTTACTTAATGCTATATTCATGTGTCCTATGGGAGAATAACTATTTTTTTTTTACTTTTTCTTCATCTGTGTATTCATTAAAGACACACACAAACACACAGAAGCACTGAAATACGAAGAGAACCCCAAAAGCAAAGCAAGCTGAGTTGGAACATATTTCTGAATTTGTTTGCAAACCTGAGACAGTGAACAAGTCTTAGAGAATAATACTGCTGGGTGAGACTGCAAAGTTTTGGGGAAGTTCTTTGAACACATGTAAACATGATGTGTGTAGGCAAATGTTTAACTTGGCTTTTTTACTTCTACAAATTATATTATGAAATCAGACATCTCTGACTTCTTAGGAATGTCAAATCAATGTATTCCCTCAAAACAGATAATTGCAGGGAACTGCTCTGCTTCTCAGCTTCTATAGTTTTGATTGTTCCACTTTCAGACTGATAATGATCAGACGCTTCAGTTGTTTTAGCAGTTCATTTACATAATACAGGTAGTTTGGGAAACATCACCTGCAGCCCCAAATGTAGTGTGTTAGACACTGCAGACTCTGAACAAAAAGGAAGCAAACACATTGAGTTTATGCAACTGGAGGACAGAGACAAGTCTTGTGCTTTCATTCACTGCCCTTTGATCACAGGGACCTACATTTTAATCCATCCCAAGCAGAATCATGGAAAATGTATTTGATCTGATAGCTGTATCAGCACTACTTTAATACTCTTCTTTCTCAGATTCAGGATTGAAGCACCTAGATTTAAAATGTCCTTCTGCTGCCAAAAGAGATTGAATTTGACAGATGAGGATTTATGAGTGCTGCTCACATGTAGCAGAGGTCACCTCATATGGTCACTCCTATATTGTTCCTATGAGAGAATGCACTGTAGTGGTTTGGAAGTAGTAATATGAAAGATATAGTGTGTGTCTTGTTGCCACACACATAATTAGATCTTAATGAGAAGCTTTCTGTTAAGATTGTATTAAGGCTAGTGACCTAGAGTGATACAAAGTCAATGGACCCATTACATTTTGTGCCATACTGTACAAAGTCCCACTGAGAGACACAGAATATTGAAGGACCGTCCATACGATGCCCTCAGGGTCTATTCTCCCTTTGATGCATATGTATAACTCTCATTAATGTTAATAGAAGTTACTTCTGAATAGTTAGCAGAGAACAGATCCTCTGTTTAATATGAAAGTGTACTTGGAGAAGACTCCACAGGAGCTTTGGGATTCCAAACAATGTCAGTGAAGTTATGACAAATCAATAGGTGAGCAGCAAGTAAAATCAACTGGACATAGTGCACAGTCCATATTTTGGGACAAAAATACACTGGACAGAAAATGCTCCCCTCTTCCAAACTTCCTCCAGAAAGACCTATGATATATTTTATAATGGAGGCCGCCGAAGCCAAAACTGTCATAATCTTTATTCATCCATTCCTCTTATGTAATATGGTCAGGAAATTATCCTCCTTTTACAGACAAGAAACCACTTCATCTAACTTTCATAGTCTAAAGATCAGTTTAATCTACTTTTCTAGACTCTTTTTATGATTCACAGGGACCATAAGCCACCTAAAATAGGTAATAGATTCTGGCTGTGTTGAGACAAGATGATTCAGCCTCTACGGGTACAAATTTCGCCCTGCTGGCTGCACAGGAAGTGTACACTCATATTACATGAGGTGTCTGCAACCACTTTGTGGTCCTACAATAGGTATGCAGCTGCATGAGGTCTTCAGCCTTGGTTTTCAAGGGTCAGTCCAACTGCTCTAGCCACCTTAGTGCTTTCCTTTCTTAACAATGACTCTAGGTCCCTGGAAGCCTTCCTATCTTTGAAAATGTAGTGTTTGCATGAAAATAACCTCTGTGATACTCAGCAGGTTTTCTCTGGAGAGCAGCATATTCTCTGTACAACAGTAAAGCATTTCTGCAGAGGCACTGCCTGGCACATGTACAATTATAATCATTCTCTATATGGATACTGTGAAGCAATGGTTTATATTATTTTAATCAAAGACTGTAAGTCTAAAGTTCTCAGCATCTACCTAAAGTCTCCCTCTGAAACCCCTGGGCAAACCCTCTATGACTGCCAAGCATCAGGAAGAGCAGGGAAGTTGAGGCAAGGCAAGTGGGGCAGTGTGGGGTGGGCAGTCCCACCGCATCCAAGCAAGAAGAAAAGAGCAGATCCAGTGATGGTTACTGGTTCAACCAATGTCCAGTGATCATCCTTAAATCCATGTAGGTGAGGCAGGTCCAAAGTCAAGCCAGAAAGCCAAGTCAGTGTAGTTCAGGAAGAGGCCAAAGGTGAGGGCCTGAGCTTAAAGGTGGCTCTCAATGAAGGAGGAACACGCCTCCACTACAACTGCATTTCAGACACCTGCACCATACCTGTACTGGTCTTGCGTCCAAGGAAACAAACTCTAGGCAGGAGTGGAGCAATGAACTCAGGTTCTTAGCAGCATCGCTTCACAATGGAAACTTCAAACTTAAATTTCTAAAATGCCTGTGCTGTTACAATTTACTTTGTTCATGCAGTAAAAATGATCAAAGTTACTCTGAATTTTTAAAGAAAATATGGATGATATATCCAACTGTGTGAGGGCCCTATCGAGGCATGCATCAACCAAGGCACTTTTAAGCTGTCATGAGAATGAGTCAAGGAGTCCTCAAGGCTTTATGCTACAGTTCTCTTCTGCAAACACCTTATGCTGGCAGTGAACCGCTGTGTGTTGTGTCATTAGACCACCTTGGAGCTAGGACAGGCACAACAATAGATCTGAATTAGTGAAGGATGACAGAGTGGGAAGGTACTCTACTGTCAGGTCTTCTCTATACCTCACCAGCATATCTGGCTATCAGTTTGTTTAAGTATCTTCCCATCCCTTGGGCAATGACTTATCTGTGATTACTCTATGACCATATTATCTTTTATCAGGCCCCTCTCTGACTCACCCTGCCCTGTTCTGCACCTAGGAGCATGTTCCCAGGAAGTGGGGACTAGTCATCAGTTTCAGCACACCAGTGTTCAAAGGCATTGTTAACACCCCTGGGTGAGATCCTCTTACTGCCTGGTTTAGACCGGTGTGGGAGAGCAACCACGAAGCCTGCTACCGTTGTCAGTCTGAACTCCTACACCTCAAAATAGTCCCTACAATCTCTAACATGGCTATGAGGACTACATAAGTTTCTACCTCATCGTCACACTACACCTTTATTTTTCTCATGTAAATACACACATTTGTGAAAACTCACAGCAATTACTGTAATGGAAGATTAAAAGTCTAGAAACAAGAGTTTCCACTACACTTAAAAAAAGAAATCTATGGTTTGGAGTTTTTCACTGTTTCAGGTAATCACAGTCCTAGTGCTTGTGCTGAAAAATATATGCAAGACTGAAATACTTTTGAACAAAACCAAGCAGTAAAATAAAATGACTATGTATGTGCAGGTATCTGCATACAGACATGGCTAAATTCAGCACTGTGTGTTTGCAGATATGACTTTCTCCCCCTTTGTATGACTATACATTGAGATACATGCAGCCAGTGTGTGTATATACTACATTTAGTTAAAAAATAAAGACTTCTATTCATATCTGCCTTGATAAATGCATAATTGTACAGACAGTTTCTTGGCCACAGCTACTGCATGCTTGACAGATATGGTCACCTCATACCAGACCTCACCTAGACCTGGGGCAAAGACAAATCCAGTTTGATTGATTGGGATATTGTGTATTCATTCATTAGTCCAGGCTTTGGCAGACAAGACCTGGCAGGTATCTTCTTGTAAGCAGACGGCTTTCCTGGTGTGGTCTTGGCTTTTCTGGCAGCTTAGCTGTGAAATTTTATACACTTCTGTGGCAGGGATTAAGGCTATCAGGACTCCAAGATTTCTCATATATTAGACAGCATATGCAGATCAAACCCCATGCTGTATTCCCTGTCCCTAAGAAAGTGAAGTCTGAATTGGTGCTTTTGGGCTCTCCTATGTAGGGTGGACCTGGGCCCATTTTTTGAAGTTTCTTTTTACAAAGAAAGCACCTAGAATCTGCAGTGAGTCTCATATAAATATTTCTTCCAATTGATTTCAACACTGTCCCCCAAGCCTGGGCTGGGTTTTAATATGCCCTCCAGAGCGAGAATTAAAATGAAAAAGAGAACCAAAATTGAGGGCCAGAAACCAACCCCAAACTTTCAGTGATAATATCTGATTTATAAATCAGTTGCATGTCAGAAGTACAGGTTTTCAGTTTTTAGAGATAACTCATCATTAAGGTTGGTGTTAAAATCTGTAGGCTGAAATACTTTGGTTACTGAAGCAGACAGCAGAGGAAAGCAGCTCATACTGGCCATTTAAATTCTTTTTTTCATTCATTATTTTCACTAGATCATAAATCCACCACTTTGTAAACTCGCCAAGAAAAATGTAAATTGGATCACACTACAGAGGACAGAACTTGTTTAAAGTGAGGAAAGTTCATCAGTTAAAAAGTACCAATGAGACCAAATTAAAATGAATGTTCTCAAGCCTTACTTTCAGAAAACCTATTTTATAGTATTTAGATGGTAAAAAATTGCATTCAAATCCACTAGCAATCTCTTTAAGTACTACCAGAGTGGAATAAAATGCCTTATTATTAAATAAAAATCAGGACTAGAATTTTGAGGTGTTTTTCTGTAGTTGTAGATTCCTGGTGGATGAAGGGCAAAACAAGAATTTAATAAATTTGGTCTTTCCTTCTAAAGAAAGAGTTAATACAAATTACGCACTTACACTTTTAAAGTGTTCAGATATATTAAGCTTTGAGAAGGAAAGCAAAGCATGTAAATATTGGTGGTCTGCTTCTTTTTTTTTTATAATTCAGTCAACATGTAGCCTTTGTTTTTAATTAAATAAAGCTGACAGTGTTATAGTCTCTGCATTCCTGTTCTTCCAATGCCAGATCAGAACTTAGCACAATTTTAGACTGAACCTGGAACAGCTTAGATTAATGCTTGACTTGATGGGTATGATTTGTCTGTTCAGTGGGTTGTCTTCAATACAGCTTTTCATTCTTCAAGGAGTTAAGCAGGCCTGTAAATAATTACAAGCACAAAAAATGGATACATTTATTGAGGTCACTATGATATGGCAGAGGAGGGAGATCAATATTCTTTTGAGGGGACACAAAGTAGTTGTATTATTATTGAATAATTAAAAATTACTAAATGATTCATGCTTTGTTTTGCTTTATTCATTCAGTGTTTAACATGTAGGATTTTCTGCTACTTGATTAAAGACAACTACATTTCCTGTGAGAGCATGGATAAAATTACTGTGTAGCATTATCAAATAAAAGATTTGATGAAACAGACCTTTTGCAACTGCTTACTGAACATACCTGATTTCTGCTAGTGAGATCTTGACTCACTGTGTCTCCTCTAGTATCTTGGATGAATAATCTTCCCACTGTACTAGGAATGGGTGTTCTAGAACTACTTACCTTTTGGGTTTAGTAACTTTTGGGGTGTGATTGGTATTCTTTTTTTTCATTGGATGCCTAAATCCTTTAAAGTTGAAAGATGAAACATTCCCATTAGCTGTAATTGGCTCTGGATCACATACCTAGAGGAAACTTAATGGAGTATAATATAATTCATACACAAATGTGTTCACTGAGAATTCTGTCCATCACCAACAACAGCGCCATCCAAGGCAGCAGGTATCGTAGCAAAGCTCCTAAAATTCAGTAGTCTCACAAACACAATATAATAACAAACCCTACCAGAAATCTCAGAGAATAAATCTCCAGTCCTAGGGAAACTTGGAATTTTTAAATTTAGTAGTAGTAATAGTAGTACTAGTAGTAGTAGTAATAGTAATATATATTTAGATAGCCAAGAAAATGGTGAAAATTATTACCTCAGATAGCAGCAAATTAAAAAATTCGTGTGGTTCATTATTTATTATAACTACCTTAATTTAAGGGAATCCACTTATATTTTGTAGTTGTGTTGAGATAACTGTATGTGCAATTGACTACTCAGACATAAAAGACAGATTTTCAAAAATTGCTAGAACAATTCTTGTGTAGGTAATCAGATATTTGTGCATCAAAGGACAGACAAGGCCACAAATAAAATGTAGTTGTGTAGATCGGAATAGAGATAAGTATAACATGCCCTGCTTATTAAATACATGTTTGATAGATAAACACTGCGTCCTCAAGTGAGATTTATGAAAAGCCCATAGAAGAATATTTTTACAAACCAGATGAAAGTACTGTAGTCTGCTTGTTTAATGCATAAGCTTTTCTCTTTTTTAGGATGACTAGCACAAAAGCCTTGTTTTTTAGTGCTGCACCTGAATATGTGCAGCTAGCATGGAAAGTTCTATGTAAATAATGCTATAACAAGGATGTGTTCCCACATTAAAATTGGACTCCCTGCTATATGTTTGTATTTAGCTTTGTTCACTTGGGGCTTTTTTTTTTTAAAAAGCAGCTATTCAAGGGAATTGATGTTTGACAGGCAGGGCTGTCCCCAGAACTGGCTACCCCTTGGAGGACTGAAATGAAAGAGCTTTGGTTAGTGAATGTCATTGCATTGCCTGTTCACCACCTGTTATTATGTGAGTGACTCCTCAAAGCAGGGCTGCATAGCCCCCATAGAGAAAAATAACATCCTGACATGAGCAGAATGGTTTGTTTTGTACCCAATCTAAATAAACAAAGTTGAAGAGAACTCAGAGATCAACTGTCCTTCCTACTACCAACTACAAAATATGTAAAGCCAGTGATGACAACTTTTCCCTCTTCATTGCTTTTCTAAAGAGCAGAGGCTTATCTGAAAGACAGTAGGGCAAGGGGAAACATAGGTCCTTTTCACCTTGTGAGCAAAGATGAGGACCAGACAGACCAGTTTGATGGGACATGATAACCTGCTGTTTCTGACTGACTGCCAATGCTAGCCTGTTCTGGAAATAGGAATGGGCCCTGATCAGCAGAGCTGGCACAACCACAATGCTATTCACAGTGGTGGCATGGCAGCTGTGCCCTTGCAAAGCGTTGGTGAATCCTGCCTGCCACAAACACCAAGGCTGCAGGAGGTCCTGCTATTCCACCACTTCTCTTCCTTTCTCATCTCTCTTCAGTTCCCAGTTATGTGGACTACGAGTTAATGCCATAATTGACCCCACCTAATTAATCCTCTAAACACTTCTCTCTTAAGTGCATTAGTAGCCCCATTTTGCGAATGGTGAAAATGAAACAGATCAAGTGGTTTGCCTGTGGCTACTGAAGAACTCTCTACTGGTTGGGCTCAGTCCCAAACAGACATGCAGGACTGACTCCAAACATGCAGTACACTATTCACTCAAACAGTCCTGTAAGCGTCAGTTGCAGTGTAACTTTGTTCTGGTACTTGTTTTTTGTGTCTCTTCCTCAGCTAAAATTTCCTTTATAATTGACAGTGGGGAAGAACCTGTGAAAACTTTGTGCAAGAACATAATACTAGACACACCTGTGAAAAGAATTTCGGGGCAACTTTACTTGGGAAAGATAGTGGTAACTTCCAAGGTCAAAGGCTAATTCTGGACTGAGAACTGAGGCCCAAAGAGCTTGAACTACTTACCCCTAGGGAGGCTGTGGCATTGTTAGGAACTGAGCCCAGAATTTCTGAATTCCAGTCAAGTTCCATAACCACAGGATGACTCCAAGATGAGCTGTAACCTACAACTGCCCCTGCCCAAGAATTCAGCCAGGCGCCTTGTGATCAGCGAGAAGTAGCTTATTGCTTTTGATGAAGTACAGATAAATTTCTAAATAAGTGTCTTAGTCAGTAAGAACCAAGTAGTTTTCCTTCAATGAGACGTAACCGGGCATATTACATTGCCTTCTCTTCCAGAGTGCTTTGCTTCCTTTTCTAGAGCTCTGTGAGTTCTTGAGGTTCCATCCAGTCTTGAAGGAATATGGCAAAACTGGGTACCCCAGATCCAAGACAGAAATGAACCTTCTTTAGGGAATGACTAATGTTTTCTTCTGACAGACTTCGTTTTCCAGGATTTATAATATGTCAAGATAATTTTAGGAAATAGCAGCGCATGCCAAATGTTTGCCACAGTGTTTTATGACCCTTATGGTGAGGCCTTCTTAAGGGGCAGAACGTTAGGAAAAATGCTGTAGGATTCCAGTAGAGAAGTATTAAATAGATATATATATATATAAAATTAAGTATTATGTCAGAAGAAGCCAATCAACACATCCTTGATAAAACTGGTATTCCTGGAGGTAAAAAAACCCCCAACAAAACAATACACACACAAAGAAGCTTAATAATTTTCCAACAGCAGTTTTTACTGGGGGGCTGTCCACTACAGAAGATTTCTTAATCTTTAACTTTGCCTAGTACGGTGCCTGGCTTCCCTACAACAGACTAAGGTGATCAAACCCCACTGGAATCAACTACTTCAGCAGATTCCTGGCCTTGAACTCACAAATGTTCTTACCAGCTAAATATAATGTTAAATTATTAACTATCATGCTAAATTAACAAGCAACAATCAGCAGCAAAAACAGGGAGAGCAAGGAAACAAACAGAAAAAACACACCTGTTTTTAATACACAGCTTTAAAGCTGACCATGTTGAATGGAGCTTTGAGCAACCTGGTCTAGCAAAAGACATCCCTGCCCACATTGGAGGGGTTGGAACTAGATGATCTTTAAGGTTCCTTCCAATTCAAGATATTCTGTGATTTTTTGATTCTATGAGTTTTCATTAAGAATACTTTTTCTTTGAAACTAAATCAAATTCTTCCATGGTCAAGGTGCAGTAGTAATTCTACAGGCCATTTTCATCCTTCAGATTATTTTTCTTGTGAAACAGAATTGAAGGAATAGGAACCTTTAGTGAAATATCATGGATAAAATCTTATGGAGTCAAATTACTTTCCCCTTCACTTTTATGTGCACTAATGTTTCCATGCATAAAGGATAGAATTTTTATAAGGCACCTCTTTGAATACACAGGTATACACGTACACAGTACCTGGTGTGTATATATATATATGGATACATGGTACACAGATAAGGTCAAGCTTAACAAAAAGAGGTTATAAGTACCAATTCTATCAGTTAAGTGGTATAGGACAGTACCAGACAAAATCCAGAGCATTAGAGTCTAGTGCAAAGGCCGAAATCTGAATTAAACAATAGGCTCTATTTTCCATAAATTTCTTTCCATGCTTCATATAGTGAAGAAGATTGCATCAATACTGCTACTTCTCATCTTCTTAAAATTAATATGAAAAGCTTCATGGGAAAGTTACTGAAAGAAAGGGAGGAAAGAAAAAGGAAAGGGAGAAAGAATGAAAGAAAATTATTCTGTTCCCCAGTCTAGAGGCAGTGCTTCAGTGAGAAACTTAAGCACTTGTTTAACTTTCACTGCATATGTGTTTCTATTAAATTCAATACACTCTGCTGAATAAGACAGCTCGTGTCCAAAACTTAGTGATGCACTGTAAGAAGGAAAAATACTGAAATTCAGGTTTGCCTGGCACACCAAACTGTCATTAATCTCACACGGCAAGGCCACAGTGTCTTTAATTAATAGAATATCACGTTACTAAAACTAAGAATAAAAATTATAGCTTTTTTTCTTAACTTTCACATGACACCTGACCACTGCTACAGGGAATATTTAACTGGAAATGAGTTCATCTAATAGTCACATATTCAAGAGATAAAACAAGTATTTGTACAGAAGGGTATGAAATATGCTTACCAAAACATATTTACAATATTTTTAATAACACTAAGTTTTCATGAATAATCAATTGACATTAAAGATTACAGGATAGATTCAGTACATACTCATTCTACAAAATAGTGTACTTGAGTGGCTAGAAGCAATTGAATTTTCACCAGTGCTTTGCATAAGAAACTGTACTGTCATATATTCAAGGTTACTTAATGACAGTCCTCTGGTATTTCCTCTGTTTAGGGTAGGTTCTCTGTACATCCATATGGGGCTCATCAAAATCTACTGTGGAGTGACTGATCCACATTTTGGCTGAATACAAGAGCAACTGAACTTTTTCTGTGATGCTGTAAAATGAAATGAGTAATGTTACAGTCAAAAGTAATTTACAGTCTGTAGATTTAAGCCTTGTTTATATACATAGTTGCTGCAGTTTAATTAAACTGGTGCCAACCTCCATTTGGACATCCTTCTGTTTTAGTTGGTTTAGTTTAAGCCTATTTTAAGTGACTTACAAATAACCCAAAATATGAGGGTCCACACAAAACCTTCTGTACTATCTTAACCTAATGAATTTAAAGTCAGATTTTAATTGTCATCAGTACAGCTCAACAAACAGCCAAGTCTCAGATACAGAAGGGATTATATGAAGTGATGCAAAGGATGAAGGTCCACCTGATATCTATTAGTGGTAAGTGGAATGCAATAATTTAGAAGCAAGTGCTAAAGGAATACAGATGGAAGACATTAAACGAAACTAACAATAATTACAAAGACTAATAACGAGAACAGAAAAATTCAAATGAGGTTGAACCAGACTCATGGCCTCATGTGTGCCTTCTGTGTGCTGGCCCCTTTCAGCCAAATGCCAAGTAACTATAAGTGTGTATGTAAGGCCGTCTTCTTGAGATTCATATCACTGCCCTTCATGATGATAAAAGAAAATCTGGAAGATGGAGGAGACTGTGGTAGAAGCAGCAAGCACTGGGATGGGTTTCATTAGGCTCCCTAGTTTGTTATCTCTGCTTAGCACATCAACAGCACCTGCTGGTAAGAGACACAGCTTTTTCAGACAGAAAACTTCAGTTTCTTGCTAACTCACAGCTCCCCTGGGGCAGAATCGAAGACATATATTTATAGCAGGCAATAAAGAATATGCATAAAGTCTGTTTGGGTCAGCCAAATACATTTTATTGAATCAAATTACTTTGGATTTCCCCGAAAAATCTGTAACTCCGGCCTCCCTAAGCATATTGGCACAAATTCTTCATCCTGATAGCAATAAGGTTGTTCCATGTACATCTGCACAAGAAGCTACTAAAGAGTTCCTACAGGCTATCACTTTTACTTCTTGTGAGCTCATTCACCTCCCTCATCCCATCATCACTAACTGTGGAAGCAGGATGCCAGCACATCATGTCAGAATTTTCCAGAAATATAAGGACTGGTACATACTTTAATCCCATCTAATTCAGCAGTGGTGGTTTGCACTCACTGCCAGATGGCAAATGCTCAAATTTCCACTGATGTTAGGGGGAAGTTGTGCAGGCTCATAATGTAGGAGAGAAGGCCTACTGAGGCATGGATTGAGACGTAGTCTAGCAGGGCTTTTCAGAGCCTGATCAAATCAAGAGGTGATCTTTCCAAACCGTTAGAAAAGAGAATCAAACCAGCTGGACTTTCCTGATAATTTAGAATATTACATTTATCCCATGGACATATACATTTTGTCTAAAGTGGTAGCATTTAAGAAGTTGAAGAGTTGTAATATGGATACTTCAGAATATCATTTATGCACTGTAGGGTCCTCAGCATACCTTACTTCAAAAAGGCCATACAAAACATGAAAGCATCAGACTGTATCAGGAAGGCACATACACATCAACTCACAATTATCCACACTGATGTAAAAAATTAAACATTTTCATAAATTAAAACATTAACATAAGAATGATTCTCAGGTGTTTTCCTAGGAAATAGCCTACAAGCCTGGAACAGAATGTCTGTATTATATAAATGTTTCTAAAGAAACCAAAACCATCTCACACGTTATCACAGAATGGTAGCTGAAAGGGCACACTGGCTAATTACATTTGAAAGCTGCTGGTTAGACAAGTATTTCTGTGGTAAAGATATCTAAGGAAAGTGGTTGATTAGCTTTACAAATTGAGAATCATGTTGAGATCTGTGTGAAATCAGACTCTGATACTGTCTTCCTTGCCCTAATGTAATTTATGTATTTGATGGCCTTGCCCGCTAGAGAATACCTACTTAAAGCATAGCCTACTAGAGTCAGGTGCAAAGAAAAACAATTAACACAGACTTCATAAGAATTTGATTTTCTTTCCTAAGCAACAAAGAAAAGGGGATCAAATCCTATCATTGTATTGACCTTAACAATAAATATGCCAATGTATTCATGTATTGTTGGAGTGCAATGAATAACAGACTACCCTGCTTTAAATAGATAAACAGGTAATGGTTAGGACTGTCTCCTATCAAAGTCATATGTTATACAAACACAGTCATAAAACAATATTGCAAGCTTTGTTTTAATCAAGACTAACATTAGGACATACACATTCCTTTGTCAAGACTGCTTCTGTCTTCAGGCAATTGCATTTTCACACTTGAAAGAAAAGGAACAAAAAAGATATTGGGCTGTCTAAAGTTTCTTGCCTATATTATTCTTTCAGACATATTCAGGACGGGCAATTCACTGTGCTGCAAAACTAAAAGTTATAGTACGTTAAGGCAGGACTGAACCAAAACCCAATTAATATATGCCAATAAACAGAAGTCTGGAAAAATCTTAGTTCTAGATGCTCATGCCCATTTCTACAAATTGCTTATGTAATCTAAAATAAGATGTGGTTGTGAGTGTCCAGACTTGAGAGAGGTCATTTTATTGCATTGGCAAAGGAGATGATCTATTTTGTGTCTGGCTCAAACTCTGTTGTGCATGTATCCACTTTTCAAACTAATATGTCAGCCTTTAGGGAGCAGAAGGCAGTGGTGCACATCTTCTTGGTCATGTGGATGCTTGTTTGAATCCTAATCAGAATTCCTTAGGATTATACTATTTTTTCTCTTTGGCCACAACAGCAGTGAAACTGCTGATTCCTTCCAAATCTGGCAACAGGGAAGTGTGAGCCCAGAGGCAATAACAGAGGAATGCAAGGTGAAATTTTTTGACTTTTTTTTCTAGAGAGGAATATTGAAAGGTGGGCAGAAATTATTTCACCACAGAGGATTTGCATTCGTGGTTCTGGGCTTGTCCTGAAACAACCAGCAACATCCAGGAAAAATGGGTGGGCATACTGTCAGTCACGCTGACTCACACTGGGCTGTTGTTTTCCACACTTCCCTCTATCAATCTGTTTTACTGTGTCTTATATTTGGACTGCAAGCTTTGGAGGAAGAGGTGGGGTTGGAGAATCTGATCCATGTTTGCACATTGCCTAGGATAAGGACAGTGGAGTACAGTGTTAGGCCCGCTGGGGGGCTACTACAGTGTTATCTCTGCTGACACCAAGGCTGACAACAGTGACACTATATGCAGGTAATGAAAACACAGAAAGATCCAAAACCATGTGGTGCTGAGTCATTTTCCTTCCTCATTATTTGAATGAGAATGCTACAACCGAACAGAGGAAACTCTAAGCCCGCAGGCTTAAAATGCACAAAAAAGAAAGTTTGTTTTCATACAGCAAAAAAATTAAATTGTGAAATTCATTGTCATGTCATGTAAAGCTAGCTGAAAGTAAAAAGACGGTTAAGAATTGATTAGATGAATTTATGGATGATAGGACCACTGGTGTCTATTAAGCTCAGTGGGGTAGATGCAAGTCCAGGCTCATGAAATTCCTCAGATTATGTCAGTGAGAAGTTGGGCAGTAATACCTTGGGAGGATCTCTTTGTGTAAACCCTGTCCTTTTTAATTTCCTGTGTATCGTCTACTCACCACTGTTATACAATCATAGAATGATAGAATGTGCTGAGTTGGAAGGGACCCATGAGGATCATCGAGTCCAACTCCTGACTCTGCACAGGACCCCCCAAGAATCATACCATGGGCCTGAGAGCACTGTTCAAATACTTCTTGAACTCACACAGGCTTGGTGCTGTGACCACTTCACTGGGGAGTCTGTTCCAGTGCCCACCCACCCCCTGGATGAAAAAGCTTTCCCTGATGTCTAAACCAAACCTTCTCTGACTCCACTTCATGTCATTTCCTCGATCCATGTTACTAGTCATGAGAGTGAGGAGATGTAGACAGAAGAGTAGTCCTAACAGACTAATGTTCAGACTTCAGCCTGAATCAATATGTGTTCTTATAGACTTAACCGCATATGCATAAGATTTAGCCACATAGGAAAAAGAAAGGGTATTGTGGTTTTAAAACTGCATTATTTGCCTATTTCAGTCATGGTGTTGGTACTGTATTTCATACCTGTGATTATTGTACCATGAGTGTCACAGAATCACAGTACAGCAGAACAGCTGAGGTTGGAAAGGACCTCTGGAGGTCACCTTGACCAACCCTCCTGCTGAAATAGGGCCAGCTAGAGCCAGTTGCCCAGGACTATATACAGACAGTTTTTAAATATCTCCAAGGATAGAAACTCCACAAGTTCTGTGTACAACTTGTGCCAGTGCTTGGTCACTCTCACCGTGCAAAAATCCCATACCCTGATGTTCAGACAGAAACTCCTGTCTTTCAGTTTGCCCACTGTGTCTGGTCTTGTCACTGGAAACCACTGATAAGAGCCTGACTCCATCTTCTTTACACACTCTTCTCAGATATCTGTACACACTGATAAGATCCCCCTGAGCCTTCTCTTCTCCAGGCTGAACAGTCCCAGCTCTCTCAGTGTTTTCTTATGAGAAATTCTCCAGTCCCTTAACCATCTTCATGCCACTTACTGGACTGTCTCCAATAGCTCCATGTCTCTCTTTTACTGGGGATATTTTTCTGCTACTGGGCAGCCCAGAACTGGACACAGTGCTCCAGAAGTGGCCTCAGCAGCACTGAGTAGAGGAGAAGGTTCACCCCTCTTTGGAAATACTTTGTCTAATGCAGTCCAGGATACCTGTAGCCTCCTTTGGGGAGAGGTGACATTGCTGGCTCGTGTAAAATGATGTAGATAGCATGTAGGAGAGCACACAACATCATAAGCATTCTAGTGGGCTTTTACTTTCCAGGTATGGCCAATAGACGCTTTGCAATGATAATGTAAACATGTATATATAATGCTGTGATATGCTAAGTAGCCAGCTCAGCTACAGAATGGATGTAGAAGGGTCAAATATTGCCCAATGCCAGCATCATTTTTGAGGTAAAGTGAGCTGCTCTATCTTTAAATAGGTTTTCCCCTTGGTTTCTTTGAGGAGACTGCCAGCAAGGCTGACAATTAGTGCCAGTTGTGGTGGACTTCTGAAGTTGGCCAGTAATTTAATTGCTGGCTAACAGGTGCCACTTTGAAGTCTGGGAACTTTGTGGTCTCATAACTCTCCCCTTCGTCCTCATTCTAGCCCTGCCATTTCACTGGGTTGTTTCATCAAGGAAAGCAATTATAAAAGCTGATAGCAGTTTTCTCTAAATTGTTGGCAGGGAGCCAGCATTATGCTGCGGAGGTGCGGTGCACTGCATCAAGTGGTTGCACTGAGTGACGCTCTGTAATGATGTGATGTGGCTATGTGATTAAATACTGGCTTCCTGCCGAAACATTCTCCCTGGGAAACAATTGTCACTGCACTTAGCATCTCTCCCCATTTGAGTGCAATGTGCCCTGCTTCTACAAGAAGGAAAAGGCTTTTATTGCTGAGGGTGAAAACCTGCTGTCTTTGACTGGTGCCTTCTTTAGCTAAGCTCTTCCTGAGGCCAAGGACATGAAGGTTTGGTCTCAGGAAGGTTTTGTCCTTCAGTCAGATACCATTAAAAATAGTGAATAAAACTTACAGAAGGGAAAACTCAATATACGTCATTGTCTATCTAGTCCTTCCACTTGTTTTCATCTTCCATCCTCCATATACTTTCCACCATGCTTAATCCAGGGCCTTAATCCAAACACTTTCTGAGTAAAAGACAATTTTCTAGGGTCTACTTCTATATTTTCTAGGACTCAAATGGATAATTCAAATAGGTTCTAACATCCCACAAAAAATATGGGCAAAGCTGATTTCTCTGAGATGCAGTGCTCCCCTTTCCACCTCTCCAACAGCCATTCACTCTCAGATGCTCCCAGTCCTCTGTCAGGCTGGCTTTTGAATTATAGAAGGTTCCTGTATGTTGTGAGAAAGAACTTTACTTTCTAGCAGACTTGATAAAGGACAAATCTCCTTCTGGGCAAAGATGAGACAATGCCAAAATGAAACTAGTGGTCCTCTACTTATCTTAAGGTCCCATGAAAATGCTGGCAGAACAACAAATCTCCTTTGTGTTCATAAGAAACCCACATGCAAGGTAAATCCAAACCTCTGGCAATTCCCTAATTAATCCCTATTGACCTATTAGCTGTTAGGGACAAAGCAGCTACTTTGGATTCCCAGAACTCAGTGGAAATACATCTCTCGCACTGAGCCAAAGCACTCAGGGTCCTTGACAGAGCAAGGTCTGAATCAGAGAAGGAAAAGAGGGGACACCTCTTTTATACATATAGCACCATCTAGTGACAGCTGCTAAAGGGACCTCCAGTAGGCGAGAACATGAGAACCTAGGTTCTACAAAACAAACAGAAATGCAAAAGTTTGCAAAAAAGAAAAAGTTTTACCTGCCTGCACTGTCCTACCTTTATCAAAACAAGTTTGATATGCACAGCTTCATGTGCATCTTCTGCAGACATAAGGTTGTGATCACATGTGATCTATGAAGTCTCTCCACAAACACACAGCTGACATGTGCTTCCAGTACTGGCAGGCAGGTCAAGCTTGCCATGCACACTGCTCACATGGTGAGCAGTGCAATCAGTCCTGGAGGCACTGATAGGTATGTGCAAATGTACAATACAAAGACAAGATCTGAAACAGAGCTAGAAGGAAACCTCCGAGGCATGGACGCCATAGGCAGGCAAATCTGCCGTTCGCACGTGTACAGAAATGTGAACAAACCCCTACTCCATCAGTGGGACACAACTGTGTTCTTATAGGATACTGTACTTTCTTAGATCACTAAAAAAGTATGACTGTATGAACAGACATGATTCCTGATTCTCAGAGAAGAGTGTCTTTTATCAAGGCGGAATTGTGAAACGTGATGGCACATAAGAGTCCACTAGGGTCATGTTGCTAACTGTTGCCTTTGAAAATCATGGGTAGAGTAGATGTTAAAATTTTTCTTGGCAATTATTTTATTTTCTCCTTGCAGTATTTTCTTGAATACTCTTTATGAAACCTGTCTTGATATCAATAAAGAGGATGTTTATCATGCAGTGAAATACGCAACACTTTCCTAAGACTTCCTTCACAAATAAACCTAACTTCTTCTCTAGGCTACAATTCTTCTGGCATTTTGAGTTAAATTTGAAAAATATCCTTATACCATTTTAGAATTCTGTGCTTTCTCTCATGTTCCTTTTGGAACTAAAAGGCTCAATGTCCCTACTCGTCAAGAAAAATTTGGAACATCATCGTTTCCTCCACATTTATGCCTAAATAAGTGAAATATATTATATTATTGTAATTTTCATATTGATATTATCTGAAAGAAAACTTCATAAACAGCAAATACTTACATTACATAAATTAATTTTCATTTCATCTTACTCTACCACCTTTCAGACACAGTACTTGCTTATGAAAAAATGAGCCTAGCCAGACAAAAGAGATTTCCAACATATTTAAAATGGATCATATTCTTAGATAGGCATAATATGCCCCATATGAGAATCTGACCTCTAGATTTGAGAATAAAACATTCACTATAAAGAGATCATCACTTTCTTCATGAGGTTTTATTTTTCATATAGGTTCTAAATAAATGATTCTATGATTTATTTAAATATTCTCTTTTTAGGTTGTAGTACAGATTTTGTATGGAAAAATGTGACAAATGTATAACATCATAATGGGAGAATGCCTTGACACACCTCAGGGCATATATGTCCAGCACAGCCCAAGGAACTTTAATATTAGCTTTACAGCCCAAAATAGGTCTGCTGACAACTTATGATGCATGAGGGATCTAGCCCAAATCTCCCCAGTACACTCCTTGGAGAGAGGTGTTCACTCATTTCTAATGCAGACTTCTGTACACGTCATCTAAACTTTGATCACAATCTTTTCTGTTGAATGTTCATCCAGAACAGGAACTTCAAGACAGAAATGAACCAAAAATAACCCTTTATTCAAAAATAACACATTGTAGATTGCTATAATTTTTTCTGTCTTAAAAAGACCTTTGGAGAAAGGGACTACCTTCACTTTTTTCAACTTTACCGCATAATTCCAAATGAGTGGCTTTGCCACATTGAGTACTATAACTCAGCTTCTATCAAGACTTTGTAAGTACATGCATGGATGACTATGAAGGCAAAAAAAAAATGGGGAGGTGAGCCTCCAGCTCTAACACTCTCTCATGTCATGGCTGTTGCTTGTCATGCAGCTGCACCACTGCCTGCACTGTGCATGAACAGGACTGTTGTTCCCTTCATGGCAGAAAAATTACCCTTTAGTGCCAAGCATTTAAACCAGGTGTCAAAAAAAAAAAGAAAAGCAAATTATATCCTACTTGACACTGGACCAGAATAAATTCGTTTGCTATTGATTTCCTTATTCAGAAGCTTGATCTTCCTTACTCATTTCTCATACACAAATGGGAACCAATATGCCTCTTCTGCATAAAAAAAAGAAATTACAGTATTAATCAAAATCAGATAAATGAGGCAAAAAGCTCAACCCTGCCCTTGTGCCTAACTAATTATTTTGAACAGCTCTGGTCTGTTCACCTCTGTGCTGAGTTGGTAATGTATCCCCCTTTGGTCGATTCAAGATCTCTAGCAACACCTATGGGAGAGTCTTTAATTAATCCTCTGTTACTGTTGTAATTGCATTATCCTGAGGGAAAGCCTGACTAGCCAGGAATATTATTTTAAACGTATACTGTAAACAACATATGTCCTCAGGAGAGTTCAGTTAATACAACCATTTTGACCCTTTCACTGCTGGGTGCTTAACAGTTTATTTTCATAACCACTAAAAAGGACTTTTTCCTTTTCATGTGGGGCTATTGTCTTCGTGCTTAAAAACTATATAGTGCAATTACATATCTACCCACCAAATAAAATAAGTGCTTGGAGGCTGCTCAAAATATTTCCTACTAAATGAAGGAAGCATTGACATTTTTCTCTGTTCCAGTTTACTGTCTCATTATGAAACACAGCCCTTTCTGAAAACATATTTCTCTAGCAGTGGCATAACCTCTGCCTCTGTTGTACCTTCCATACATGCTGCAAAGCAGTATGATATAGCCCAGCAGGATCACCTTGCTATCCTCCTTTCACTCACACATTTGATATAAAGGCAGGATTACACATCTTTTGGAGCAAGAGAGCAGGAGCCTGGAGTGCTGCTCCCAGACTCACAGTTCTTCCATGAATTTTATCAGTTGTAATAAGTTAAAATATTTTGATTTCTAAAAATATGAGGACTTTTTAAATATCCCAAACTTTGACCAAAATTGTAAAGCAATTAATTTTCAGTGGTGTCCTCCATGCTTCATTTCACAAGCTTTTTGTTGTCAAAAAAGACATGCAACTTCCTTTACTTTCTCCAGGCAGAGATGGGAAAAGTATTGTCTGCTATTTCACCAGCACTCTGGGAAGCTGTGCAGTGTCAGAGATTCTCCTGTGGAAAATGTTATGCAAGTACTTCTAGCAAGAACATGAACAAAAAGTAAAATAGGACTTTAAGGCTGGTTTTTATTAGATGCTTGGACCATTTTTTTACTTCCCTGATCTACAGATACCAGGTGTGACGTGCATTGTAATGAGATCAACATATTAGATTAAATGTAGAATATTAAGGAAGGTCAGTCTCTCCCACAATTTTTAAAGCTTTCATTTATTTTAGGCACAAATATTACCACTAAAATATGGGTGGATATACCTTGCTTTCTGATTTCAATAATTACATGACAGTCACAGCTGATCACTGCTTTGTCCCCATTTCTCCTCCTAAATATTCTTCTTTCTTGTTTGTGAGACAACAACTCTATAAACAACAGCTATCTCGTGAACACTCTCACTGAACACTCTTCTCCCCTTTGAAATCTCAGCCTATTCCAGGACCTCAAAATGTTCTTAACATGCCTATTCAGATGAATTCTCAAGCCAACCTCTTCCCTTCTCTTGCTCTTTTTCTTTTTCTGAAGTGTGTAGATAGCCTGTCCTGAAACTTCTGAATGAATATTATTTGCAGGACAGACATGATGAAATAAATCTTCTCAGTGGGTCAGTTTTGGAAATTAGACATTGATTGGATTGCACCCAGAAAAGTATGAGGAAATCATACAACTACAGACAAACAAAACACAAGTGGCACAAACTCATTGTCTAGAACGTGTGGATTAAAAGGCTCCTAGGCTGAATAGGACTAAGCTGAGCCCTTCCTCATAACTCTTCCCCCACAAGTATTATCTTTCCAAGAAAAACAAGAAAGAAGTAAACTACTTCAATGACTTGTATAATTCCAGAAAAGCACTGGATATCAGGGGGAAAAAAAAATATTTTGTAGTGAAATGTTTTCCACAGTGTGAGAAAAAGATCATGACCACAGTTAAATCATACAGGATTAGGCCATAATGTATGAAAAACCTTTTTACAAACAGAAATATTTTCTCTGGATTTAGGAGAAGGTTCAACTGTAATTAATTTATAAAAGGAAAAAGCAAACAGTACATTTCTTAAACTAACAGTCCTAAGAAGATAGTATGTGTACCTCTCCTCTGGAAAATTTATTAAGCATTAGGAAATGGGGGAGAGAGAGAAAGAGAGAGACCAAATTGAATCTCTCTGTTCTTGCCAGTTTTTGCTGCTGTGGTGAATTATCACAAACTTCATAAATGTAAGTGAAATGGGACCCTTGAAGTCTCAGTCACTTTATTTCAACAGAATGTAACCATATTCCAATTTGCACTTGAATTAATGGGAGACTACATAGCTTTGAAAGTCTTAAAGTGCATGTCACACCTATTATAACACATTTTATTAATCAGTGACTTACATTAAGATAAAGACCATCCAGCCCAGCTTTCTGCAACTCTTTCAGGAGAATAAAAAAAAAAAAAGAAAAAAGAAGGAAAAAAAACCCAAAACAAACAGCCTTATTTGTTCTTTGCGTACAGTAGCTCAGTGATATCACAAACTGGCTCTGTTAAGCAGACACATTAGGAATGTGCTATGCTAAACATTTCAGCTTTACTTAAATCAACTTCACTAATAGTTAATATTAGATATTTTAAAAACATTGAATGTTAGTCTTTTAATATCAAGGGTTTATTTTCTTCCACTCCTTCTTTCTGCTCATCATCCTATATGTCCAAGACCCATCAGAGCAAATGCATCCTATCTCCCTTTGATGTTGTCAAATATTAGGATTGGATTTTGACAATGTTGATATAGTGCTGTTAGTCAATATTCATTCATAGGTGTAACATGAAATGTTCAAGAAGCCCATGATACATGTTCAGAACACTAGTGATACACAGTGTGTTCCAATGGAAAAAAAAATATTTTCTATATAAAATTCAGAGCAATCCAGGCATCATCACTTTGGGTGCCCTGCTGCTGGTATATTTTCATGAAGTAGAGAAACATAAACATTTTTCTCCTATTCTGTCCATCTGAATGCCTGGGAGAGCAGGACCATGCAATTGCTAAGCATGTAATAGCAGTAGTATTAATAACTTCTGTGAGCATATATTATCCATATTCATTATAACAAATATAGACTAGAGAAACTATAAATAGAAATTGCTGTTTTGCTGAAATGCAGTGGGAATATTAGATCTGCATAAGGAAAAGAGCAATATAAAAGGATTTGAATTGGCAACGACTCCAAGTCTGGGAATGTTTATACACATGAGCTTTGTCTGATAATATTTATGTACAGGAGGCACAGCAGCCCACAGAACTCTTCAGAAACTTTAGTGAGCCATTTGACACTACTTCCAAATAAAAAATAAATAATGTCTTGTAACCTGGATTCTTTTTGTAGGTTTCTCTTTTTCTAGGACATACCAGCATCATTCTTGGCAAAATAATTCAATGGGGTTTTTTTTAAATGTTTGCATACAACGGTCAGGTTAAATTCTACCCTCCCAAACATGAGTGGCAAGGACTCATAAATTATAGCCTATGGCAAGTAGAGCTGGAAAAGATTCAAAAGCACAGAATGTCCCAGTTCTATCTATACATTGGAGTGCTTTGTCCACTTCAAGTTTAACTTGAATCAAGCAACAAGATTTCTGTCTCCTTTGGGAGCTGAACAGACTTTTTACCAAAAAAAAAGGTTTCTGATACAAATTCTAAACCTTCTTATCGTTAGGTTCATCTCTTGTCTCCCTACTACCAAGTAGTATCAATAAAAAAAATAACATGCAAAGAACCTGACCTAAACTGTAATTTATAGCACTTTCTGCAATACACTGTGCCGAACAAACAGGCAGACTATAAAAACAGTCATAGATGCTTTTAATTTTGTTTATTATTCATTTTTTCATTCCATGAGGCCTCACATAACATCTGTGGCTGACCTCGAATTAAATTACATTCTCACTCTGCTTACATATTCTTGATACACCAAACAAACAGAACACAGCATGGCATTCCAGCATCTTTATCACCTCTACATACAGCATCAACTGAAAAATTTCCTCTTGCTTCTTGTGGAACATTGACAAGCGGTTGAAATCTCTTACATCAGAAAAATGGGCTTTATTATACAAGAGACTGCTTCATAAGTGCAAACCTTTTGGGATGACAAAAACCCACTGAATTTGCCACTTTCCACCAAAGCTGCCAGCAATTTCCTGGTTTTGGCAGACTTACTGACAAAATTCTGTTAGTGAAGGCAGAAATTCTAAGCCCAGGTCCAGTTGCTGCCAGTCTGCCACACACAGAAAACAGATCTCAACTTTCCACATCTGATCATTGTTTGAAGGGGCATTTAAAAGCTTATATTTGGGGGAATTTCTTTCTATAGTCGGAACATTTAATCCTGCTGATATCCATCCCATTCTGAAAGAGAAATAAGTTTATGACAAAGTCATTTCAAATTAAACTGTTTTATTATTTCATTTATTAGGTGAAAAATGAGGGCCTGATCCTAAGAGCCATCAATCATCCTCAGAATGGAGAGCTCAAAACACATTGCTTAAAATACTTAGCACCTTCCAGGTTAGAGCCCTTAATGCTATTAAAAATGTTTTCACTTGCCACACACAGAGGAATATGTGTGCTTTAACTAGTCTCAGACTTTCCAGAAATATATTCAGTACAGATTTACAGTGCTTTATAATGTATAAATTATCCTGTTCAGCTTGCATTGCAAAACTGCTGTCAGTGACTGAGGTTGGAGATGGAGATTATGGCAAAACAGAACAGATCTCTATACTCAACTTCCCATCCTGAGCCCTTATCTTTAGCATACAAACAGTGTTGTTTGAGTGGTCAGATAGCTCTGATATGCTCAGAGATATCCATGGATTATTTTATGAAGTCATGAATATAAGACAAGAGGGGAGTATTAATTTCCAAGAAGAAAGGTACAAATAATTTAGAAAAAAAAGGTCCATATTTTTTTGACCTAAAAAACCACTCAATAGGTTGATTCGATTTTCTCCCTGAGGGAAGCTATTGTATATCTACTTCCTTTATGAAAAACCTATCTTTTGCTTTGCAAGGAAGTGGTACAAGTCTCTGGGAATGTTCTCTTTGTGTAGAGGTCAGGGAACATGGCTGCTAATCTAGACCTAACCTACTGGTTTTATAGACAGCCCATGGCTTTTCTCTCTGAAGAAGGCATGCTGAATTTTGTTCCTTGTTCATGGCACTACAGAGGAGGCATGTATCTGCCCCCACAGTTGATGCACTGCTATTGATTGCACTGTGCAGAGATACAAGCTGTGACGTGAATCAGTTGTGCCACTCACTGGGTTTAAAATCATTGTCATATCATAAACTACACAGCACCTCAAAAGATTGATAGCTAAAGACAGAAGAGGACAGAAGGAGTTCCAGAATTAAAAATAAATTCTGAGGCTTCTCTGACAACAGGAAATTTGTGCAGAGCAGGCTAAAGAGACATACAGTGTCTGGAGAAGAAGAACGGCCTGGAATAAAAACGCAAGATAAATATTTATAATATCATGGAAAACCTAATTGTAAGAGAATCTAGTTAGTACCTTAAAAAATCTGCCAAGGTTAATTTTTTTTCCTGAATTAAAAAATGTGTTGCTGCATTAAAAAATGTGTTGCTACAGAGGGGTAGGTAGCTCCCCAAATGTGTGTAAGTGTAAGAAACAAATAGTAGGAGTTTGAACATAAAAGATAAGTGCACTAACTAAGCATCTCCCAAATTATTCTGTTTTACGGTTGGTTTTGGTTTTGTTTCTCTTATGGATGAAAGAAAAAAACAAGTTTAGATTGTTTGAGGCGCAGTGAATAGGGTCCTCAAGAAACCTTGTCAACTATTGGGCTGAAGGATCACAAATATTTAGTTCATATGGGCTCAGGATTTAAAGAAGGATTTTTTTTTTTTCAGTTTTTCTAATACGCTGGAATTTGTTCTGGATTCTTTGTATCCAAAACAGTCAAATAAACCCCACCTTTCTTCTTTTTATGTATTTGCAGCACACACAGACAAATGAAAATGGAAAATAAAGATCAAGACACATATAAAATCCTAGGGCTTAGACTTTGTAAAATACTTCTATCTAAATGCAGATTTCTGGAAAAACGTCCTAGAAAATTTACATCCAGCATGTAAATCCATGCTGTATGGAGAATTTCCAGTCAGAGTTCTTTTAACTAGCGTGAGGCTTGCATTTTGTTTTGATTTGGGTATGTAGGAGATCTGAGAAATGTCCTGTTTTCTAGTCATGCCTGGCCCAAGTTCCATGTAGCCAGTGCTAAGATTTTCTGTAATAACCCTGATTTGTAGGTTGGCTTAGACAGAAATTAGTCTCCTTCTTAACATGATGATGAATTTGTTTTTGTACTTACTACCACATTCAAAAGCAGAACTACCAGTCACCAAAAAAAATAAGTTAAGAAATAACCAGCAAAAATCTTACTTGTCATAACTACATTGGCTTCAAAGCACTTAGACACAGTCCCAGCTCATTTTATTATTTAGAATTAGCAATGCAGGGCTCTATTTCAGCATAAGAAGCTGGAGGAGCAAGAAGGAGCAATAGCAGAACACCTGGAAATTTGTGAAACCACTGGACTTCATGATGGGATCATTTCCATAGCAATACCCACTGTGCTTTTCCTGCTGGTACGTCTTACAGGTTACTGCAACTAGCAATCACTCCTTGGTGTATTTTAAAATGTTATGTTCCCAAACCTTTCTAGGCTTTTTGTTCCCCACATCTCATTCAAAGTAATGTTTAGTGGTCTGGGGCACCATCACGGTTCAGGGGTCTCCGAGGTTCTATTTGATTTGACAGCTATGATTTATTTTCTAGCTTTATTTATTTTGTAAAATGACCTAAATATCTGCAACAAGTTGTAGGCATGTTGACCTAGTTGTCCATGTTAATGAGACACTACATTTTTTCATATATAAAGACCTCTCATCTACATATTAGGACAACAACATTCTAATATTGAGACTCCAGCTGGCCACCTCAAATAGCTGCAAGAACAAAGTGGGGGGCACTGAATGTGCTGAAATACTTATGCTGGAGGACTGAACCACTTTTAAAGCTACATCAAAATCTTCTTGAAATTTGGTATAAATGAAATTGTAAACAGTTTATAAGTTTTCTCGCTCTGTTAGAAAATGTCTGATGTACACAGGCCAAGCAAGAGCAATATCTAGCAGAAATACTGGTACAGTATACTCTTAGGTTAGTGAAATCAACTCCAAATTGTCGATGAAAGCTTTTGATTTTTGATAAAATTTGCATAATGGTCTGAAAAATCCCTATGAAATTGATAAAGGTCAGTTCCCTCAGAGTGGCTGTAATTGTTAGAACTTTCTCTGATCATCCTATCAGCTCCTGCTGAAATGCTCTCAGAAACCTCAATATCTTCACAAATTTTAAGTGTAAGTAAGGTACACAGAAGAACTGGCTTGGCCAGTGCTGACTCTGAAACACATTGAATGTTCAGACAGACGGAAAAGAAAAAAAATAAAGATACTATATGAAAGCAGCTTCAGCTTAAATGGTTGAAACAAGCCCAAAATCAATAAAGCACTTTAGCATGACTTCGCTATGGCATAAGCATATGCTTACATAATTTTGTTCAGCATAGGTTTAGAGTAGAGTGCAATTTTTCTTAAAACATCTCAAATAAAACCAACAATTTTATTACTTTCCTTTTCTTATTCCCTTTTTCTTTAAATTAAAGGTTCTGTGACTCTGCAACCAGTACAGCTTGTGGTACTGCAGTGATATAATAAGAAATCCATGCCCAATTGGACACGATAACTTGACAATTTTGCTTTGAGTGTGAAAGTGTTCATACAGCTCTACCATCTAACACCACTGACACTCACTTATTCTATCTCACACTGCAGCTGTTTGCATGCTGTTTCTTCTCAGCTTCACTGCTGTTCTCTACTTTCTGACTAGCTAACTGGTGTTGGACCCAACTGCCACTTGAATGCTTTTCCCTTCCCTCTGCCACCAACAAAGACGACACAACCTAGCTACTTGCTTCTAGTTTCAGATTTAGTATATAAAGTCTGAAAATTTCCAGTCTGACTCTATCAGTCACTAAAATGAAAATGATAGAGTAAGCTTCATCCTTGGCACCTTGTGCAATTGCTTTTGAAGTTGAAGGGAGCAACGCGCTGCAACCGAGGAACCTGTTTGTCCCTCACTTTTTTTAAATGTGTCTGATCTGATACAAGCTCCAAGGGACTGGCCCTTTTTATGACTTTATTGACAGATTAATATCTCAGATGGACAGATAGACAGAATGGTCATCCTGAAAACTAAATATTTTCTTGTCATATCATTTTTTAGGCTAAATACAGGAACTGCTGTATAATTCTGTGAGAGAGAGTGTGGTCATCACTTCACTATTTGCAGTAGTGCATCCACTACCTGTACAGGTTACACCTATTCTGTTTTTGAGAACTGAGAATCAGAAAAATACATTTTGTTTCCCTTTTGGACCTTCTGCAGTGTGTACAAGCAGTTATTTTTTAAATGACACTCACCAACTGTTGTCTTAATATTTCCACCTCCACTCCATTTCCGCACCATGCATGCACATGTACACACGTACAAACACTCTGCAGCCCTTGGAATTGGAATCCACAGTGAGATTTGATTTTACTTACAGAGGATATTCTGCCATGACTGTCACCAAAGTTATATAATTGGAAGGAAACAATAAAATGACAGATTGCTTGTTCTAAATAATTGGATAGACAGGGTAGCAAACAGTGGGTTATGAAAAATATTCCTCAAAGGATGTCAAACTTCAATAACTCACATAACAAAAAGACACTGATATCTGTCCTCCTGTCACAATGGCATATATTTAATACTGAGTTATAATTTTCTACATAAATTTTTAAATCTTTTTTTAAGAACTAGGAAGAGAAAAGCTTGAGGATCATTGCTGAATTTCTATTTTAAAAAATGACACCAAAATGCTCAACTGAGTATAGAGGGTAAAAAGTTTCTAACCTTTAAACTATGTGAAAATATCAAGCTCAATACTATTAATTAGTTTTCAGTCAGCAGAACACACAGAGACCGTGACTGAAATCACAACTCTGGTGCGAGAGGTGCTATCCACATATTTTGTGAAAGATAGCCCTTTCTTACGAGAGGTTTTATCTTATAGACTGTTATTGTGGTCAAAGAAAAATAAGTGGTTTAGTCCACTCAAGTGTGTTGACGAAAGAGCTTGGAATAAAATCCAGTGTTCTAGCTGCCTTATCAAGTAAGCCTCTGTCACTGGGTGTTTATTTTTGTATATGCTAAATACTAGTGCCTGTACAATACCCCCCAGGATAAAAGCTAGCATGATTGAAAGGAGTAAGGTATTTCCATCACCCAGTTTTGCTGTTTCCATTTTAGAAACAAGCCCCACAGGTTTGCATCTTCAGTGACATTCTTCCAAGAACTGCAGAAAAGTCTGCAAGTAAGTGTCACAATCACAGTTTGGTCTGCACTGTTATCTGTGGCAATAGGACCAACTGGAAAGAAACTGGCAGCCCTTCCTTGTCCTGGAGACATCCATCTTCCTCAGCTGGAAGCTTTTCCCCATTGTGATTGCTCTGTCATAAATCAGCAGTTGGCCCCACATACATATATGTAAAAAAAGTCACTTCACTGAAGTCCGTAGTCAGAGATAGTAAATGTGAAATCTGAATTAAGATTAAGTCTGTGATACCTCTGTGATTTTACCTGGATTACAAAACCATGGGAACACATGCAAATGCTTCCACTGACATCAGTATTCTCCGGAGCAGTTCTTACTCCACTCTCTGTGTAGCATCAGACTTTTTACCAATAAAAGATTATTTATTCACCAGAAAAATCTGTTATTCTAGTACATTTGTGTGTTCTAGTGTTTTTTCTAGGATATTACTCTTCTGTTGAAAACAATATGTACACCAGGCCTTAAAACCCTGTTCCTACTGTTCTTCATCAATATTTTCTGGAACTGTAGAGAGTTTTACATTACATTCATTTCTGTGATAAATGAGAACTGGAAGTATAGGGTGTCTCTCTGTCATCTCTCTCTCCCACACGCTTACTCCTTGAGTGAATCTAACTTGAGTTCAAATTCTGATATGGCCAAAGATTACACATAATGCTTCCTGTAAGCAGCTGCTTGATATAAAGACTTTTGTCTTTGTTTCATTTTGTACTGTGCTGTGTGATTATCTCTAAAAATGTGCATGCTAGTTTAGTTTTATTTGTGGTACTGAATCTTCTTAATTGAACAGCATCTACTGGAAAATATTGTAAGGGATGGGAAAAAAACCGATAAAACATTGCTTTTCAATGTGGGCTCTCAGTGCACAAATGAATCTGCAGTAAGGTTGCATGTTGTCCAGAAAACATGTGGGAGCAGAGTTTTCAAAACTTAATCAGAACATACAGAACTGGCTGCAAGCCTCTGGAAAAAAATATTAAGACAAGTTAATAATAATTCACAAATCAATAAGAATAAACTTTTATTACACCAACTCTCACACAAACCCTAGAACCATACAATATCTCAAGCTGGAAGTGACCCATAGGGATCACGGAGTCCAACTCCCTGCTCCTTGCAGGATTACCTAACACTAAACCATACGACTAAGAGGACCAAAGAACCACATTTGGGTGACCACAAAGCAAGATTGTCGTGATTTCCCTCCTAGATTTAAAATAAATAGATCTCAGAGCCTAAGTCTATATGTTATTTGCTGTTTGGAGATACTAATAAATAAAGGATTTAATTAAGGAGAAGAAAGAATTGCATTGAACCCTGCTCTTTATAATATAGGATATTATCATTTCAAAGCAGCCTCTGGAACAGGACTGGTCTGGGACCAAGAAGAAAAAGGAAATAAATCAAGCAAGCAAGCAAGCAAGCAAGAAAGAACACGTCTCTAGGCAGAAGATATGGCTTGAACAGTCTGAACATGTTTAAAATGCTGCTGTGTAGTCGCATGAATGATATAAGGTGGTGGTCCGTATGAATTGCTCATCCCTCTACAAATGAAGTGAAGTTGCTGCCAAGATATCATGGTAGTTTGTGTTAACTGCCAACCATAGTTGTCTCCAATAGGTTACAAAAAAACATTCATGTTTAAGATATATTAATGGCACTGCGTTATCTCATAATAAAGTACTTGCAAATATGTGTCATTGCTGAACACCCACATGGCACCCTATTCTAGGGCATATGGTACTGTACGCTTTTACTAGGCAGCGAGTGGACTAATTAGACTGTGCCTTAAATAGGTATTTAGTTTTAAAGGGCTTCATGGTATTTAAGTATACATTTGGTTTAGTGAACAGAAGATGCGTTTTCCTAACTGGGTTCCAGACTAGTAATTCATATTTCTGACCGTATATTTTGGTAAGTATCTCAGAAAAATGAGGTGTTAATTTTTAGAAACAATTATCATCCTGACCTTGATGATTAAGTATGATAATTAAAAGACGTTGTGAGTAATATGTTTTATATCATAAACATTCCTTTCTGATTTACTTACTGAAAAAAATGCCATTTTAGAAAAGGAATGAGTATTTTTTTAACATGATTAGCAAGCCATCTGTTGACATTTCAGAACGGTCTCTTATGAAAGTCCCTAGCTTACTGCTTCAGTTTTAACATAGGAAGAACCCAAAATAGTAATGCCTTTTGCAGTTAAATCAGAATAAGGTGATTTAGAAAGGGCAGATTTGAGAGAATAATAAAATACATGGTTCCTCGAGCTCTGCAGAACTTTCATAATGAAGCCTGAAGGCAAGGGGAATTCACCCCATTTGGGTTTTTTTCTGTTTTTCTTGCTGGAAACTGGTCCAGATTCCACAAAAGATTAGCTGATGCTGGCAGACTTTTCAGCTAACCTCATCAGTGTTTCAAGACATCTTTGCTAAGATTCAAAGTTTCAACCAGGGTGATACTTGGGTGAAACCCATGAGTGTAGGGTTTGCCTCCGTAAAGAAAAAAGCTGCATGATTGAGTAGATACACTATATATTTCACTCTTTACTATATCCCACACTTAAAAACAAAGGTGCTTGAGCCAAAGTGCTTCATGCTTCTCTTTGAAAGTAGAAGAAGCTATCCCACATTCAATCGTGCTGAAAGTTTCCTCATAAACACAAGATAGCAAGGTAGTAACTCACAGCCTCACTTAGCACACACAGACTTCTCCCTAAACACATGCTGAAGATGAATGAAAAAAAGCTAAAGTCAGCACACCCTTACTCATCTCATAAATACACACCAGTACCCTCACAGTGAAATTAATGGTAAATTCATCAAGCCCGATTCACCACCGTGGTAGCCCACTTATGGAAATTTAGACTCTCCCTATCAAATCCCTGTCACAGAAAGAGGACATGGCTGAGGTGTATATTATGTCCCACATGCTGCCCATGTCTGCACAACCCCGACACGTGCAGTTTTATAAGTCAAGCATTTAGCATTAGGAAATAAACTTCAGAAGATGTGTCAGAATTGACCGGTCTTTTGAAATAATCCAAGTCTGCAGCATCCCACCACACAGCAGCAGATCTCCAGTGATGCAGCTCTTTGTTCTGGGGAAGGGAAAATACATCCATAGAGCTCAGAGACCACTGCAGAGCTTGGATCAGGAAAATCTGACCCATTTCATGCTTGCAGAAACAAAGATTTTCTAAGGACCCACAAGACAAAAGCAAACACGGGAGCAAAATCCACTTTCATGGATTTCAAGCCCATCTCCGCAACTGCCCTGATTCTCATTTAACTTTAAATAAACACCGTTTTTTTTTTTTAGACAATGCACTGAGAAAACCTACTTCCATTTCTGAAGTATTCAGTAGGCTAAATATGCTTCTCAGCACCCATTCTCATTTCCTGATATAGTTCATATACAATTTCTCTTCTCCCACCTGCTCTCAATCTCCTCTCCCTTCTCCTATTTCCTATTTATAGGAAGTCATGCAGGAAGGGAAAGGGAAAGGCAGTAACCAGCAACCAGCTAGCTCACAACTGGGAAAGGAAAACAGAGAGGAACTGGCAGTATTCTTTTTATTTATTTATTTGTCCTAATTTTTCTGATAAGCATCAGTTAAGCAGAGCTTTAGAACGACAGTGTTGACTTCTCTATTGTCTGTGAGACTTTTGCAGATACCGAATAGCTCCAGGGCTACTCTAATCTCCCCAAGCCACCCAATTAGCATTTGACTCATTGTGAGAAGCCTGTGCATTGAATTTTCAGTCACCTGGGCCTGGCAGACATCTGTGGATGATGAATGTTTGCTTGTTCTCACGATACAGGGGTCCTGAACAAGTGGACAGCATATGTACCATAATTTCCAGGCTAAACACTGCAGTTCTTTGCTAATTATTAAAGATGCAGAAGCCTCCGTCTCTCTACAGTCCTCTCTCTCTCTGCCTCTCTCACTTTCTTTATGTCTTTGTTCTGAGCAGCAGCCTCAGCAATGGAAGAACGGCAGTTTAGACGCCACAGTGTCTTGCTTGATTGAAGTGGGTTGAGTACAATATCCTTTCGTTCTGTTATATTTACAAACCAGAACAGCTGAACTCTACATCAAAGAGCAGCCAAAACATTTCTTCTGTCACTTCACAGGCACTGTATCTCACCAATGTCTCCTCGTATAAAGTAAGCAATTAAGATCGCATTGAACTCTTCTAAAATACTGATACACCTCCTTTGGGCTTCCTGTCTTAGATCCAATCATCTTAATCTAATCATCAATTCTGTGTTTTATGTTAGTGTTTTTCTTTACATATATATATATATAAATGTAATGTAGTTTGATATATTTCTGGTCAATTTTATAATTGAATGTACCTGGGTAGAATGGGATTTAAGAAAATGTTAGACAGAGTAGGGCAAAAGGATGAAAGGGCTTTGACCCAAAGCATCATTTCAGTCATATCCTGCTCTTAATCTTTTCTTCTGTGCTGTTACAAGAAAGAAATACATCCTAAAATATAAAATGAGATAGACATTAAGGGCTCATTTACAATCCCCAGTGCACAACCAACAAAAAAGCGAACTTGCCCTTCTTCCCATGTGTAGTTTACTTGCACGGTGACAGCTTGCAGGATGGCAGTGGGGAGTGAAATCAGTCACCGCCTTGGAGGAGTGGGGAAAGAGCAGGCAGTAGAAGAGCTCTGAGTCCACCCCCTCCCCAGCCACTGCTCTGGTCCTAAACCAAGAGACAGGCAATGGAGCATTAATCTGGTTGCCACACTTTAGCTCCCTGCTGTGATCAGATTGCTGTGTGCGCTCTGATCTGGCTTCCATGAGAGCTGTGCAAGCTCTGCCCAATCTCAACCTGATGGGATGGCAGCACCCACATTGTCACCTGGGGACAGGCATAACAGTGGCATCAAACCTCCCTGGAGCATGACAGGGATTCACCAGCGAGTGCAGCTGAACTTGTTCAGGTTTTAAGTCAGATCATTGCTTAAACCTTTGCAACGAGTAGGCTTGTCTTAGCATATTGCACATGTGCACGAATGTTTCAAACCCAGAAGATTGTAAAGACTGAATTCCACTGAACTCCTTTTAATGTGGTCTTTTGGCTGCGGTCAGAAGTAATGCACTCCATTTAGAAAATGTTTCAAATGCTTTCCATGTTCATTATGAAGTAACAATGTCCTCTGATTAAAAAGCCATATCAAAGCTGAAGGGGGGGGTAGCACAGCTTTCTCCAAAGAATGTTTCAATTAGATTTGAAACGGTATCAGTAAGAGAAAAGAAGTGACCCATGCACAGAGATTTTCCTCTCTGCTTGTTCCCTTGCTGGGCCCATGCAGACACACTCTTCAGAGAAACTTTTTTCTTTCAGAGGGATCTGTGTTTGTGTGTGAGTGTGCGTGGGGCTGGGGCGGGGGGGGCAGGGAGAGGTTAAATTGCACAGCAGCTTAGCCAGACACTGAGCTCCTTTGAGGTATTTAGATGACCGATCTTCTCTATTTAACTGAGTTTTTTAAACCTTTTGAGCACTGCACAGCATGTTTTATTGTTAAAACAATAACTTTCTAAAGGAAGTGTTACAGAGCCCTTCTTTGTTGCAGTGAAAAATGGTAGTAGCCGGCTCTGAACCAGCAGGGTCAGTGCAGGCGACTGCGGGCACAATTACCACTGCTCCTGCAAAAACACAGCGACCATCCCTTACCTTGCACTGACCTGCACAAACAATGCATCAATCAGAGAGCAGATCCGTCTATGTACTTACTTGTCTGGCTCTCATTGCTGTGTGGCTCTGATCATCGCAGTAGTATGAAACCTTTCCTAATCCACCTACTGTCCCTCCTTTTTCTCATTCATTTTGACAGTGGTAACTGCTTGAGCCTTCCCTATCATCATTTGCCCTTGACTCTTTGGAAGAGTTTGGAGATCTTTCAAAGGCTTGGCCTGTTGTCAGTGTCGGATTGTGGCAAGGAAACGGAAGGTAACAACATACAGAGAGGTCTGTGCTGTGGAACGTGCTCCACAATTAATTCATCTTCTCTGCCTGAAAATTAAAAATCTTGAAGATTTCTAAGAGCATAAGTGTTCCTAAAAACACACATGATGTTGAACGGACTTTAAAAACGTTTCTACTACCTAACCATCAAGCAACAAATTCTGTTTGCCTGGAAATTATTACAGCTTATTAAAATATTTTCCTTCGTGGTGTATCATACAATCCCATAAGTCCACCTTTGTTTAGAGTCTTTGCCTCTTTTTTTTTAAGATGACATTGCAGGTTATTGCTGTTTGATGCAGTTGGAGTTGGCATTTTAAAATATTCATTTCAGATCAGAAGTGATGTATTTGCTTGAGACGTGAGTGGTTTATAACTGCCATCATTGACTTTAAATTTAATGACACAAAGAATGTCACGTACATGTGACACAGTCATCATTCCCTTCATTGTAATGCAACTTTGTGGCACAGACGACATCATTTGTATGCAAGTTTCCATGCAAATAATGTCATTTGAATCCTTTTAACAGGAGATAATGACACAAAATTCCAGGAGAACAGGGAACAGGCCATGAAATAAGGACTTTCAAGTGACAAATGGCAAGTTACCTTCCTTATTTACATTTCTCTAATTTTTCTCCTTTTTCTTCTTGCTCGAGGCCAGTTGCACCCAAAGGAATGGTCAGGCAGGGAATTAGAGCTACAAACACCTTCATGTCCCCGCTAATACACAGTCTGGAAAGAGGGGCACTCCCTCTGGGCTGCACTCAAAAGTTGCTCTGATAGTTTTATTCCATTCAAAGTTGAAAAAAACCAAAAACCAAAAACAAACAAACCCCACCAAACCCCAAAACTTTTCACCTTTCACAAAAGAAATGTCACTACCTTTTACCAATACAAGCACATCCCCATGATCTCAGCCCACCTGGCAGAGGCAGTAAGTACCTCAATTTGGGTCTAGTCCTCCCCTCTTTGTCCTGTCTTTATCTCATCTTTCACAGCATAGCCAGATTTCTGGGACTCCTGGAACATCTTGTCCCCTATATTATGCCATGATGTTTCCCACAAAGTGAGGGCCTGATGCCCACCCTGCCACTGTTTGGTCCTGCCATACCCCTGCTGTTGGGAACTGAAGGCTTGGCTCTTGCTGCTCGCCTTGCAAACCCGCCTGCAGCTCCATTGATCCGAGGAGGTCAGGTATCAATAAATAACAGCAGTGTCCCGGACTCCTCAGCCCAGCATTGAGAAGTAGAGCTCTCTGTGCCATCATGCTTAGGATTGATGCACAAACTGTGCCTTTTGGATAGACTGTGATCAGTTAGTTCTTGTTTATTGATTCAAGCATGTCTATTTCTGAGTGAACTGAAGTGCATCATTAACAGAATGAAAAAATAACACATAAAAGCGCAGCTTTTTTTTTTTTTCTTTCCTGTGTAATTTTACCAGTTTTAAGCACAGTCCTTTGCAGCTAATACTAGTGAACAGAAGCACTATTTTGGAATTTTTCTCCACTTCCCTCCCTCTTTAATTTATGCACACATATCTTTCTATCCTTAGCGACCTTTTGAGCAGAAGGCTGGCTATGTCGCCTCTCTTCATTCTGCATCTGAGACGGGATTTGACACAAGGAATCAGACCACTGATCTATCATGCCCCTCACAATGTTTTCAGGGGTGCTTGTTGTGCCAGTGCCGGCAACAGAAGATGAGTCTGTTCCTTTTGTCCAGTAGCTGCATATTTAAACACTCCTCTCCTCTATGGATACCTATATTGTCCATAAGGAGCCATATTAGGGGCTTAACACAGCAAGTCTCAGCATCCAATTTGCATAGCTTTCTGACACAAAAAGTAGCTCTCCCTGCAGAAAGTGAAGGGGTCAGAGGATTGCATGGGAAAGGCCATTGTTCATGAAAACGTGTTTGTCTGTTATGTCGTCTTTCACAGCTTTAGGATCCAAAACTTCAAATACAGTGATAAACAGCCCTCTTGAGGTAAAAAGACAAGGGTCAGCACCGTGTCTTTACAGGATGAGAGAATAAATCACTTTTCTCAAAGTGGTACAAACATGTTCCCAAACTTAAAGCTATTTTGAGTGTTTACCTGTTGTTATTTTTGCCAAACTTTTCACATCCCTGCAAGAATCATCTCATGTTGTCTATGTTGTTTGGATGGTTACCTTCACAGCACTCACCATATCTCTGGATACCTGGTTCTCCTTCCTATTCACACAGCACTGCCTGCATATGGGAAGAGGCAGCTCATGGACTGCCACTGCTTAGGTATCTGTGCAGGGCATCAAGCAGCCCTTGGAAACACCATGCCGAGCATGATAGACCACTGTTTGATTCCTTTTGAAAAGTCCTATCTCAGGATGCAGAGTGTAGGGCAGGCTTTTGGGAAAAGCTACAGCATGCTGTGATTAAGGTGTTGAGGTCTTCCATTTTTTTCACCAGATGTGCTCAGTGCCCGGCAGAAGAGGAAGGAGGAACACCCTGACAGTTCCTGATCTTGCTGCATTAAACTGCTGCCTGCTTCTAAGCTCTGTTGCCTTGCAATATGCCCCAAACTCCAAATATCCAGTGTGGAAACATAGCATGATTTCCATGGATCCCTTTGGTCTATCAATTTAGGTTTCCTTCAGGGTGAGGTCATGGATAGTTATAATGAAGAGGTTGCAACCTCTTTTAAAGGTTGCAACTTTAAAATATCTCAGGCACACTAAAGCCCCATAAACACAATGGGCTTTAAATTGGAAGCATATGAAACGCACAGATTTCAAGGCAAAGCAGTGTAATTCCAATTTTAGCTTGTAGCACTGGGGCAAGTGCTGTAAAGTTTGAAATCTGTGTAACCTGTGAAACACATCCATTTTTGCCGTGGAGATAACAGCACAGAGCAGGTCATATGCACTGAACTATGGTAGCATGAGGCAAGCTGATCCTTAACCTACAAGTCCAGGGCCTTCCCCAGCTGCTGCCTGAGCCAGCCTGTATGCATAGGTTTCTCACCAAAATGTAATTAAAAGTGCCCTTTTTGAGGTCCATATGAAAGAGAGATATATGCTGCCTCTCAATTTTTTCCAGACTTCAGGGTCAGACGGTGACCAGACACGCAAATAACAGTCAAATTATACAGGAAGTTGTCAAAAGGGTCCTAGCATAGGCAGAAAGGACTTTTGACCTTCCTGGGTGTCAAAGGTCTGGTTCGAGTTTCTTTATAGTAATCTGTAGCTATGGCAATGAAAACAGACCCTTTGAGTGAATCAGTTTGTAGATTTTGCTTTGAAAGTTTCTTTGACTTTCATATTTGAATTGAATTTTAATTAAAAAAATTGCTTAAAGCTATAACCCAAGAAAGACTTTATTTACAATGGAAAAAGAACTGAGGCTCACAGCTGTAAGGGTGGGCTCAGGAAAAAAAAAGAAAAGAAAAAAGGACAAAGGAAAAGCACAATGATGCCTCCCCATACTAGAATTAGACCAAGGTTTCTTTTTTCTCTCTCTCTTCCTTCCTATCTCCCTCTCCCCAACCACTTAGGGAAGAGGTTACCTGCCTTACACTTTCATAGACCCTAAAAATATTTTCAGAGATGTAAGTAGCCTGTGAGAAAATCAGTAGGATGTGCTGACAATGCCTTCAAAGTCAGACAGAAAAAGAGAAGGCTAAAGGGAAATTAAAATAGTTTGCAAAGAGCAAAAAAAGGGCTGGTTTTTTTTCCCCCATGGACACTTGCCATAATCAGAACCATCCTTATTTTTTTATTGTTGTTGTAGTAGTAGTTGTTGGCTTGCAGATTCATTAATGCAAGCATAGGAGAAGATTAAAAGAGTTTAGATTATGACACAACTATCGATATTGGTGCCTGACAGCAATATTATCACCTCATTGATATAAATGCTGAGCATAGGTGATTTTAAAAGTGTGACTGATTAAAGCAACATAAATAGTGGTCTTGGCACTAATGCTGTCAAGAATAAATCTGGGACCTTGACAGAACCCAGCCTCTGACTGGCCTGAAAGCCTCCTTTTATGCCTCATCGGGAACATGCCTGTCACCTCTCTTTTTTCCCCTGTTTTTAACTGAGGACAGCAAAAATTGTTTATTTTTCTGTCTTTTAAGTGGATAGTATCAGAAGGTTGTCTCTTGGTGTTTATCATATCTTACCTGGTGATTTTTTAATTCTTTAAAAAGAGGAACAATGATCAGTGATTGCCAAGACCATGCTGGAGAAAGCCTATGAGAGGGAACGTGATGCTGCCATGTTTTGTAACCAGGGAAATGTTCATCATTAGGCTGTGTAACGGCCTCTTTTTGCTAGATGTCTTTCTTTTTCCTCCATGAGAACTCCCTGCTGATGGCTGCCTGAACATGAGCATAGTGCAGATGGTCTGTGTTCAATGCATCATGTCCTTGACCCATTAAACATACTGGGGGCATGTGTCAGGAACTGTCCCTGAAGGTGTGGGTAACTCAGGTTTTTGTTAAAATATGCCCAGGAGTGGACTAGAGTGAAATGACACTGATGCCCCATCAGAAGGGAGGAATACCCTCAGGCCTAGGTGTGAATGTGAATGTCCCATGTGAATGTGACCTTCCTGGGGATGAGGAATGGGTGTAAGGGAGGACAAGTGGTGTGATAAAAAGCACTGTCCCATGTTTCAGTGTGTTATGGCCGGTTCCACGGCCAGCAATAGCATATTGGCCACTGCCATCTCCCCCCTTTCCCTCCCTGCGTTTGGTTCTTCCCACAGAAGGCTCTGGGTTACCTGATCCCCCGTCGGCCCACGGTATTTCTCCCCTCCCACGCTATCCTCCATTGGTCTGTACCCTTTGCCCGCCAAGATTGAAACCCATGTCCCTGTGTTATTGGTTATTCCATGTTTTCCCCACCCTTTGGTAAGGGTATAACGAGCCCTGGTAACGGCTTTTGGCCACTACTTCTTCTTGTGACCTCCAAGTTGACTTAAACCCCCTCCTGTTCTCCCACGCAGAAGTTCCCTCCGCCTTGTTCTTACCTCCTTGACCACCGGTGGGTTAGGCAAGTCCAGGCTGGAACCTCGCCAACCCTCCCGCACGCCCGCTAGCAGCCTCCGCCACCCTCTCCCGCGTGGGTGGGTGCACTAGTGGTCCTCGAGCTAGCCGAAGTATATTAGTGCCGCAGCAGTCCCACCTGCAAGATCTGCCTCTTATCTGGCTCAAAGCCCAGCTTGTAGCCTTTGGTGGTAGGTGTTCACCCCCTCGGTTTTATGCAGACCAGAGGCTTCACTGCCACACACCCAAAACTCACCTCTTCTCCTTCAGGGGGTGCAAACCTGGCCTCAGCAAAGCACCCTGCCAAATCCACAAATGGGAGATTGTTTTGAGTGACTAACCATTAATATTTCAGACTCTCACGGCATGTAAACCCTCTCTGCAGCATTTGTAATAATTGGTCTCAAGTGTATATCAGGATCATTGTGCATAAATTTCCAAGTAAGAAATTTAGGAACATGCAGTACAGCATACACTCAGCTTTCCCTTCCCTGTGTTCCCTACCCTCCAGCAAAGAGCAGTTCAGGTGCATAGAGGGAGCATCAGTGAGTGCAGGTGGGGATGGCTCTCCTTGCTTCATAACTTGGACTCGGCCATTGCTTGCTGAGTGTTGGGTGAAATCTGTGCTCAAGACCACAGGTATCCATAAGACATATCACATACTGACATGGAAGAGAAGCACTCAGCATCCAGGTGGCAATAACATTTCATCCATGTGGTCCAGGAGACCTGGCCAGACATGAGTTTCTCCTGAGTACGGGCAAGATGCTTTGAGTCAGAGGTAGAGCTTGGCTGCAGACAGCCATGGGAGAGGACGAGATGGGTCAGTGTTTCTATATTTGCTCTTGTGGTCTTTTACACCTCAATAGATACAGACACCCCCAGTGTCACCCATAGCACGTCTGCACTGATAGAGGAGGAGTGGACGTTAGGAGAATAGTTTTCTATGAAATAGTCATCCAAAGCTGTCCAAAAATATATTATAACAGGGCCTGTTCTTTATTTCCCATTGCTTTCAAGATTGGGTTATGGTCCCACTCTTTATCACATTCACCCTCCAAAGATAGCCAAACAATTGAATCAGACACCCGATTACAACAAATACTAGAAACTGCAATATCCGTGCACCATGTGGCACAGAGGAAATGGTATTCCTGAGATCACTGGCCCTGATAAGAGAGGAAATGTTGTCTTAAAGTAACATATACACACACTAGGTCCTTTACAGTGAAAACATGCCATCAGGTATCTAAACATGTTCTATTCAGTTCCATGGAAAGACTGTGTATTTTCCACGTACATGTTACAACGTATTTTGATTGGGGATCTCCTGATAACCTTGCAATTGCAAATGAAATCATGTTCCCCACACACCCTGGAATAATCAACATTATTCCTTTTTTTGCATATAGAGGATGGGCTTCTGACCTCAATTATGCCACAATTATTTTAGTGGAGTGTTTATTATTTTAGTGGACCTGTTAGCACTTGGGACTTGTGCTCTGATGAAACAAAGGTCTTTTTTTTTTTTTTTTGCACTCTTCTGGATAAAAAGAAATAAGTGTGTGCCAAATACAAAAAATCTTAGAAGACACAACCCAAATTGCCAAGGGAAGGTAGAGAAGGGAAGAAAGAAGCTTAATTATGAAAAAATATCTGTGAAAAACATCTGCATCAGATTGAGCCAAAATTTCTAGATATTGTTCATCAAAAGAAAGGAAGAATAAGAGCACACTGTGGCTACCACACTCCTTTACATGTTCCCCACAGTCCAGCATATTCTTCCATTACAGAACTCACGTGGGATACTGAAGATTCACATTCAGATCTTCTAAGCACCTGATATGGTGTGCTGATTTTAATTTAAGTCACTTCCACTTCAGTGAATGACCACTGAGTTACAGATTATTGTAGGGCAAATCTCTGAAATCTTCCTCCCAAAAATTCTGTCCCAGAGGAGATAAATCTTTTTTTGGCCAGTCAGTATTTTGGGAGATAGCAGAGAGGAGAATATTGAAGAAATCCTAACCAGCTCCACTTTCAAAGGCTGAAAAGATTAAAATACCCCCTCAAACACAGCACCATTCTCACTCAACAGTCAAAGGATAATCACTGCAAATCATGCAAAGTCACAGAAAAAAAAATGTGCAGTGGTTGAATCCTGAGATGACTGATTTTAAAGCCCAGATCTGTGTGTTTTAAAATACTTCTTGTCACCTGGGTTTTTTGTTAAAAGTCACTGAACAGGAAAAAGGGAAAATTTAAAATACAACATATGATCAGTGTTTGACTACGTGATTCTGACTGTATTTTGACTCAGTTAATTAATTTCTGCTTTTATTTAAACATCTTCCTATTTCCAATGCAAGCAAAACATGGCCTGATGTTTTTCAGACTGTCTTTATGGACTTATTTTCCTGATTACAGTGAATGCGAGATTAGCAGGAGCTAGCTTTGGTCAAGGTACATGAGTTCCATGATGGTAGCTTTAGACTAAGAGGATACCCAGAGCACTTGTATTTCTTCCCCTTGTAATTTTCTCATGTTTTCAAATTTTAGGAGCAAGTTAAATGTTGCATGCTGTGATTTTAATAACTGATAGTAGCAATGTGATAATAGCTATTTGGATGGAAATTCACTGTAGTTGTCTTTTTGTCTTCCCAGTTCCTCTGAGTCATGCAGTCCCAACATTTTTGCCATTGCACAAAGTTGTCTGTAGTTGATGACTGGTAAGGATAGCACCTGTTTTATAGGAAGAAAGTTACTGAAAGAAAGTAAAAAAAAAAAAAGAGCCTTTTTTTTCCTCTTTTTTCTATATACAGTGGCTAATTACAGTTTTGGCAGGCAGCATGTAATGGGACAGACCTTATTTAAAATGCCCCAAACAGCCTTCCACTAAGCAAACAATAATCAGGTTTAAATGAATATTTTTGCTTTTTGTGCCAAAACAGAGAATTGTTCTTATTCAGCTAATAAGGGATACTAAACAGTGTTTGGCCTTGTGGATTTGTCTGCTGCTGTTTTGCAGAAGGAGAGCTGTCAAGTACAACCTAGGCTGCTACAACTGCAAGAATCGTCCTTTGAAAGGATGGTTAAACCCAAACACTCACTGATTAATGTCAGGCAGAGAGCCCAATTCCCTGAAGTATTAATTTTGCAGCTTGAGAAGTAGAGGTGGTGCTGTGTGTAGTTTCTGCAAACTGGAGAATGGGAAATCTTTTAATTTCAAACTTAAATGAGAACTTAGAACCAGAAATGCCTGCCTCTCTGTTAACCTTTATGATAAAAATGTACAATTTGCATTAAGCAAGAGTGTGTATAGCTTGCAAGTTCCCAACCATCTGATTTCAGCAAAATAAGCAAGTAGGGCACTATTTAAAATAAAATCTCAAGTCAGTGTTTTAATTTGAATCCTGAGAAAAGCGTGTCAGGCACCTTGCAGTCTTCTTGGTCTGTTTGATGATCTAAGTGTACAGAAGGATTCATTTATAGAGAGGTGTCATGTGAAAACCAGTCTGGTAGACAGACATTAAAACTGAGGGGACTATGGGTTTTCTGCCACTGCTGCAATTCTTTCCACAGTTGACTTTACTCTTTCCTTTTTTTATATAAATAACTGTTAATAGGAGGCTGAAAACTGAAGTCAGAAGAAAACTTTGACATTGCTGGGTTAAAGAGCAGTTAATTAGATTAACTTTCCCACAGTACATGTTTATCTGTACAGGTCTCTAAGGTCAGTGCCTCTCTGTGCATCTACCAGTTTATAGCACATTCATTATGTAGAACCTAAGCATATTTTCACTATCTTCTTCCAGCACAGCTCAGATTTCCTTTATTTTTCATTTATTTCTCCATCTCCATGATTTTTTTCTCCCAGTTCTTAATAGCTCTGAGATCTCTACTTTCCAAGACTCCTATGGGAGGCTGTTGGTAATATCTCTGTGCAGTAACTTAGCAAGAGTCACTTAATATGGCTACTGAACCATCAGAGATGTCTGACCTTCCCCACTTAACAGGAATGTACTTTTGATCAGTCCTCCTTGTTTCAGTCAGAAATTTAAAACTGTGATGATGAAAGTGAGTATCTTTTTGAGGAAAGGCAGTAAAGGAGTTACTGAAACTGAACCTGCCAGTGAGAGGAAAAGATTTATATTTAACAATCAACTGATTAAATTTAATGTTTGTAGTAGCTAGAACTGGAGAAGTACATTTCAGTTCTTCTCCATGTTGGTGTAGATCCTACTCTCTTCTTAAGAGATTGCCAAGAAAGTTAAAGTAAATCTCTAAAAGGCTTAAGTAAGAGCACCTTAGTTTAATGTGTCAGACTCCTGTGTGGATGCTTTTATTCAGAAGCAGTCTGTGTTTGCCTCAGCTTCCTCCTGAAGCTATGTTACCTTACCCAAAGGCCTGTGCAGCAAGGCACCAGCTGTCTAGATATTCTTGAAGAAACGGAAAATACCAGAGAACTAGGAGAATTTCAAAGTTCTGTTCCGGTCTTGATTAAATCATATTACAATAATATGAAAGTGTAAGATCTGGAGAACTAGATCACTCTGGAATTATTCACCTTCGCAGAGTGACTAGAGTGACTTTGCTCATGCTGAAACTGATGTCTCACTTGTGCTGATGGTGGTGCAAACCACAAAAAAAAGAGACATTTTTCTATGTTGATATGTATTTTTTTTTGTGTTGAAGAAAAGCTCTTTCTACAGAAATAATCTTTTTAGTTGTTCAAACTTTCTTTTCTGCAAAGGAGATATGCACTAATAAACCTTTTCTGCTGGTTAACTCCATGTTCTGCCTTCTGCTCCTTCCACTTCTCCTCTGCTCCTCTTCTCTACTGTTTCTTTTTCTCCTGCGTGCATTTCCTCGTCAAGGTGCATTTACCTTAACACTGTAACAGAATGATAAGAAGTGGGTTCAGTCTGAATTTTTTTATACTTCAAGAATGTAGTACTGGACACTGCAATTACTTTTGCTTACTGGCAGCAATGTTTACTCATTCCAGCTCACAGACAATGGGATCAATTAGGTTCAGGAGCCACACTCTGAACACAGACAGAAGTTTGTTGTTTGATGTAGCCAAAACTAATGGGACAGAAGTGAGAGGGGTGATTTTAGCAATCCCATGCCCAAATGACCTCCATTTAGGTCACCATTCCCATTTTTCACTCAGCTGTGAAGTGTCTGTGAGTAGAGAGTCTTTGTTCAGTGTCTGACCAAATGGCCAGAAACTGATCTTCCAAACCAGTCTCCTCAAGTTCCTTTGCTCATACCTATTTGAAAGAAATACTATCAAACAGAAGGAGCAGAAAGATGAGGAGGAACTTTCTAGTCACCTCTCAAACTCCAGTCTCATTTGACATCTCTGTCCCTTGCAATCTCTGGTTTTTGGTAAGGTGCTGTCAGTGAAACCATTGCAAACTCCCGTTTTATTTCATAATGTTCTAGTCTTGACATTTCTGTGTTTGTTTCCCAGATTAGACATCCTCCTGAATGCTCCCACACCCTTATGCCTACCTGGCTTGTTTTCAGGGGACATCAGGTTAGATGACCATACAGGACTCCATGGTCTTTATCCTACCATGCATGAGGTCCTCCCAGAAGCAGCACAGACAGGGCAGAAGGAGCTGGAAATTATTTCATCTCCCTCTGATGTCATGTCATTGTAAATGGAGGATGGACAATGGGGGAATGCCATGCCACATGGGAGAGCAGAGGACATGCATAGTGCCAGGCATTGTGGACGTGTATCATAGCAGCTGGAGGTCCAAGAGCCTATTAGTTTCACAGAATCACAGACTCATTTAGGTTGGAAAAGATACTTGATATCATTGAGTCGAACCTTCAATTGATTACCACCTTGTCAGCTAGACCATGGCACTAAGTGTCAAGCCTACTCATCACTTGAACAGCTCCAGGGATAGTGACTCCATCACCTTTCTGGGTAGTACATTCAAATGTTTAACAACCCTTTCCATGAAGAAACTTGTCCCAATGTCTAGCCTGAACCTCCCCTGGTGCAGCTTGCAGCTCTGTCCTCTTGTCCTGTCACTGGTTTACTGGGAGAAGAGACTGATCCCCACCTTGCTACACCCTCATTTCAGGTAGTTGTAGAGAGTGATAATGTCCCCCTAAGCCTCCTTTTCTCCAGGCTAAACACCCACAATTCCCTCAGATGCTTCTTATATGACACTCTCTAGACCCTTCACCAGCCCCATTGCCCTTCCCTAGACACGGTCCAGCACCTCAATGCCTTTCTTCAAACAACGGGCCCAGAAATCAACACAGTACTCAAGGTGAGGCCTCACCCATGCCAAGTACAGAGACATAAACCTTTCCCTGATCCTACTGGCCACACTGCTCCTGATATATTTTCCAACCTGCCCCCAGCCTGCCTCCATGACAGCACACAGGTTGCATATTACTGCAGCAGCACAGCTTGTGGCAAAGTTACCAGCATTCACAAGATAACCTTTGTCCACTAGGAACTGGCCACAGTAGGAAGGAGCAAGACCACCAGCAGCTCTTCTTATGCACAGAGGGACTCCAAGTTTGAAAGGCATCACTGAATTGGGATTTCTACCCTGAGTGAGGTGTCAGTAAGAGGATGTTATCAGGTTAACCCTTTTACCTTGAACCTTCAATGAATAATTCAGACCTTTCACATTTAATATTCATCCACATAACCTCAGTTGTCACTCAAGGGTCATTACTTCCTATCCATGTCCAATTTTATTTGTTCCTGAATCTTTCCCTCATACCTTTATTAAGTGGCCACCAAATGTGGCAGAGATGCACACAGTCTCTTGCCAGCTCCATCCCTGAAGTGGAGATTACTGCAGCAGGCCACTGGGAGTGTGATTTGTGTGTTCATTCATTCTGCAGTTGAAGACTATGAAATCTGTTCTCAGAAAAAATACATCTTAGAACTGGTCATGTTACTTAAGAAAATAGCAAGTCAGGAAGGACAGAGCTCTGATCTTATACCCTAACTACAACATTAAGAAAAGTGGCTTTGTGTGATAGCCTGGGAAGTTCTTTCTTACCAGCCTTTCTGTCAGGCTCTCATCATTGCATTGATCTAGATGCTTAAAACTAACACTGAGATATTTTCAGCTATAATGGCCTCTGCTGTATGTTAAGAAAGAAGCACACCTTGAACACCTCCTTAACAATATCCATGAAAGATCCCAACATGTCTCTTCAGTAACCATTTACAATAGACCCACACAAGTGGCCTCACTGAGTTGCTCATACCAAGACAAATGCGAATAAGATGTAGTGAAAAGAGATATAACCTTGCTGAACCAGACAACAGCTGGTTCAAGTGACAAATATAAACAAAGAAAATACAGCTTTAACAGTTACATTAATTTTTCTCCCATACTGTACCCCAGACAGGCTGCGAATGCTCACTGACAGTTCATTGTGGCATTTAAAAGAGAGCAGACAAAATTGATGAGTAGTAAAGTGTACCCAGAACTAGTTTACAGCTGCAATATATCATAACAATGCAGAGAGTTGAAAGCAGGACAAGATTTGCCTTCCCTGCCTGCAGAAGGAAATCTCTTCTGAAGATACCACAAGAACCAGTGATTTCGTAGCCTTACAGTTCTTCCACTTCTGTTTCCAGCCAGAAATAGCAAGTGCAGAAGTTCACAAAAAGGCAGTGATGTTGGAGAAAAAAGCCTGATCGACCTCCACCAAAAGTGATTTGATTTGATCCACTTTCAAAATATGAACAAAATTTTGCACTGAGTCAGACTTTGCATTGTCTGGAGTGTCCTTAATTTAATTGAGATGTGTGTTAGTGGTATATAGTGAGAAGGGAGATCTTACTGCACTGCAGCTTATTCTCAGAAATAGCTAGCTGTGTAAAGGGATCCCTTTAGTAAAGGTTAAGTGTACACTGTACATTATCTCTCTTTCCTTTTTTTTTTTTTAACAGAAAAGAAGAAAGAGAAAAAGAAAAAAAAATGTTGTGAAAGTTTAAAAGTATGACCTCCAGAACCAGACATGCTGAGACTGGGCAATATTGAAGCCAGAAACAGAAGGGGTTGGATAAAAGGCTTTGTGATATGAATCTCTGTCTCTCCTGCCCTTAGCAGAAAGGCTTAAATATCTCCTTCTTGGACAAACAGATCAATACAAGCTTTTTAACATCTTCAATGAGAGCTCATTAATGCTCTCATGGTGTCCTCTTTTGTGCCCTGGTGACCTGGTGGGAGCCAGGGAAACTGAACTGCAGCTTGGTAATTATCATAGGAATAACACTTCATATCATCTCCTAGCGAAATGTGAATTGTTTTCCTAATTATTCAGGACAGCAGTGAGCAAAAGTGCAAACTAATTGAAAAGACATTATGATTTATTTGAGTATGTGAGATTGGACCTATTAGTTTGGGTTAAATGTTAACCAATAGAATATTTGCTATCTCTTTGAAGAGCTGAATGCTAGGAAAGCACAAGAACAGAAAACTCAATTTCCTACAATTACTTCTTCATTATATGTCGTTTATGGGTTTTCTTTTGCCACTGGATGCATCTGGACATTTCCCCTTATAATGCTGGTATCCAGGCTGGGTTGAGGATTTTGAAATATTTTGAGGATCTGAGTGGGATGTAGAATGACAACTTTTGCTAAGAAAAATTGTGAAAGAAGTAGGAGATTTATATGACTGATATATCAAATAATTGAATAAATAATGCTTCATTGGATTCAGTAGCAGATGGGATTTTTTAAGGAAGGTCTCTTGTTTGTTTCATACAGATCAGTTGCATGTCCACATATTTTTACCTCAGTTTTAATCTATAATTAATTTCCACATAAGTGTTTAAAAATCTTCCATGAAGGAGAGACAAAAAGAAATTTTCAATTTAAAATATTTCCCTTAAACTAAAAAAAATTACAACACATGCCCAAGAAGAAGAGATTAACAGAGTAAAAATGTCTAATGTAAAATAGTCTGTGAGGTTACTCACTGCATGGGTGTGACCTAGCATCCAAACTGACCTATTTGATTGAACTCCTGAGTGACAGGGGAAGAAAAGAGGCACTCAGACATTTTAATGAAGTTGGATCTTCCATAAACACTGAAAATCAGAAAATCAGGCCCTCTGCATATGTCTGATTTTGAGCCCTGGAAAACTAGAATACCCAGAATCACTCACCACCTTTGAAAATTGGAGCCATGTAGTTGAAAATAGGTATTTAATTTATGTAAGAAGTTTGCTCTTTCAAGCACCTGTCTCAAACAGCTTCTTATCATCGACAATGTAGGTTGCCACAGTGCCAAGCTATTACTACTGTGTATTAGCCTGAAAATAGCACTGTACTCATAGGACTGGGAAAATTCTTTTCATTTTCACAAATAATGCGTAATTTTTGGGGTGACTCATCTCTTACCCAGGCACATAATAGCTAATCAAGATACAGTGCAAAGATATCAGAACACATATTTCTTTTAATTAAAATAAAAATATAAGGGAAAAAAATAAAAAGCATAGTCACCAAAAAAATGACCTGATCTATTTTAGTCACGTATTATAATCCTGTTTTTAGTGCAAGAATTTAATTATACATATTTTCTTCATTTTTCATATTCTGACATATTAATTAAGGATGCTCTAATTCAATTCCAGTGGCACTATTGGCCTATCCTGTAAAAATATTTTCCTGTTTTGGTAAAAATACAAAAACGAAGAGGAAGGTAAAAGCAACACCTCAGTTTGCTGCCTACACGCTGCTGTTTCTTCTTGTCATGGAAATAGCAGACTAATTATTTTATAAAGTGATAGATTCCCCCATCTGTACAGTGTTTGGTGACACTAACACTTAATAAAATATACATGGGAAAACATCAGTCTCCTGAAGGCTCCTGTGCTGAAGTGTGTCTGTCTCTGATGGCAGAGCCACAAAAACAAGGTGAAATGCCTCATACTTTTACTATGACTATACATGGACTCTGGCCCCATCACACTGTCTTTGAAAACTTTGTAAGTAGTAGGAAAGGTTAATGGATTCATATGTCTCCTCAGCTCCTCCTTAAGAACCTTAGGAACTAGAAGACATCACCTTGGGGCTAACGTAGATGGCTAAGCTTGGTTTCTATTGCTTTTGTCATAATATATTTAGTTTTTCAGCTATGAGTTCAAAGTATTGCAGCTTCAATATGCACAGGGGGATGTCAGCAGTAGCTAATGCAATGATGTGACAGTAAACAGTACACAACCTGCAGTCAGATAACTATCAACATCAAAGTTGCCATTCATGCTTCAAACACACCAATATCTGTAGCTAGTCAGCCTTTAGAAGCAACTGCCCAGCACCAATTCCAGCCACTTGAGACTAGAGCTGAATGGACGAGGTTGCCTTAGAAAATGTGACAGCTGGACCTGCCTCACACAAGCCAAGAGCAGAGCCTAAACTCATGTCATCAAGCAAAAAAAAAAAATTTTTTTACACCATAAGCACAACCTGAGGATGATGTTCAGCCTGGGTGTGTGTTGCTTGTCTGTTTCAGGTTGGTTTGCATTGAGGAGGCAGGAAAGGGACAGATGTGCAGCTTTCTTATTCTGACAATTACCCACCACCATTACTGCTGCGGTACATGTCAAATTATGTTCATGCTGGGTTCAAGTCAAGCCACCTCAAAATGCACAAGGGGATAATGGGATCATCAGTGACTAATGAGGGCTTTAGGACAGTCTTGAAACTGAACCCAAAAATATTCTGAGGAGCACTGAAGGGGACAACAAGGCTCACATAAACACTGACACGTACATACAAGGGAGAGAACAGAATAGCCTTGGACTCTTCAGTACTGGCAGGTGAATTAATGCCTGTAGAAGTTGTTCAGACTATCATTAACATACACCTGATAAGCATGGCAGTGGGATCTCAAGGTCTCCACTGTAATCCTGCCTTCTTTTAATTCAAAGGAAACTGTTGTACCTTAAAGCAATGCAGACATGCAACAATCATTTAGCTGTCCCCAGTTCCTGTCAGACAGACATGAGCTGGTTGTGAATCATTCCCTCAAGAAATCTTGGTAATCTTGACAATTTTTGCATTTCTTAATATATTTTGATTTAAAGCCTAAATTAGACTTAAGCCAGCGATAGTGTGTCTTGAACCACTTTTGAAAATAAATGAGATATGCTGATGCCGAAATGTTGGTAAAAGGGGATTAGGAAGACCAGGCTGCTTTCCACCCCAGTGGCTTTGCGTTACTATTAAGAGAGATGGATTAATATCAGATTTCTAGTATCTGGTTCCTCAGTGATACTGCTTAATTATCCAGATAAGTGATCAGAGTCAAAGCATGAGTGACAGCATAAATATAAAGAACATCATCTTATAATTTTTTTCCCCTTAAAAAACATGTATATTAGTTTTAGTATCATAAAGATACATTTTTAAAGTGCTCATTAAAGTTAAAATTTTAAGTGGTTTTTAGATACTCAGTTTTGGTTAGTCATCCTTTAAAAAGTTGCAGGTTATTTATTCATTGACAGGCACAGACATGTGGCTCACACTGAAAGACTTACAAAAACACTGGCCAGATTGTCCCTGCATTAAGCAGCTTCTCCCACCATTTCCCCACAGTCAACTCTTCCATTCTCTTCCTTTTCACTCTCACTGCCCTGCTGCAGAGACCTCACGCTTGTTGAAGGGGGAGGGCCACCGAGGCTGAAAACATCTGGTCTTCCTGCTCAGTCTGTAGAGGGGAGGTCCATAAATTCCCAGGTAGCTTCTCAGCCCAGATCTTCTTTATAGCTCTGGTCTCTGTTGGCTGGTAATTTTATCCAGTAACACATTTGATATGTGTAAGTGTGTGAATGCACTTGTGTACTTTCAATGTAGACAAGTACTTGGACTGATCAGGATCTTAGGATGGGAGAAAAAGCTTTGGCACCTATAATTCATTCAAACAGAATCGCTTTAGCTGTGGTTTTTTGTCCCTTGCTAAGTCCTTTTTCAAGAATCTGAGACTGGTGTCAGACATGAGGCAAGGAGTTAAACATGATTTTAGTAAAACTTCCTACTGGAAATTTTTATGTAATCTATGCTTGCCTTTCCTAACTTGCCAGCAGAGCAGGATTTCCATATATCTTGAAACTGAAAGGTAGAGTGGAAATTTCTGTGTTGGGGGAGAATGATTTGCTCAGTACTTTAATGACATGAAAGATAAAAGATTTTTGCTGGAGCAGTTCCTCCATTCTGTAAGTAAGCAGGAAAGAGAACAAACTGTCCATATTCACTAAGCTTTAACAAACAAACAAAAAACCACAGAAGAATATTTGGGAAGAAAAAAAAAAGGAAAAATCTGCAGACAAATCTGAATACAACCTAAATCAAGAACTAGAGTACTGTTTGCTTCCCCAAATGCCCAAGGTTCTTCAGCCATATATATTTTAGACTTCATTTCCATGTATATTTTAGACTTCATTTGTTTCTAATAAGATTTGCATGCTTGGATTATGCACTGCAGCACACAGCAGCTAGATTTCATACTACAGAGCAAATCTTTTACATTTTCTTTTCTGGTGTTCTGCATTTCAGAGATTGCAACTACTGCAACTTCTTCACAGCCTTTTCCTCCAAGTCCTCTTGAGAAATCCAGATGAGGCTCCAATTCAGACTTGCCTTCTGCTGTTGCAAGTGAAAAGCAGTGCAAATGGGTGCAAACAGAAACCACTCATACAGAAAACCACCTCCCTTTTTTTTTCCTTCTCTGCATCTCCCAGGAAGGGTGCTAAAACCTAAGGTGGATTGCAGATAGAAAACAGAATTGAAAGCTGTAGACATGAAAACTCCACACAAACTGATAGCAGTCTCAACCTCATACAGTTCATTCCTGTACTTCATTCTGTAGGCCTCATCTGACAATGACTCAGAAACAGGGAACAGTCGTCATCATACTTGTTCAAATTTGAGCCTGCAGTGGGAGGAGGATTTTTGCTGTGGGTCTAGCACCTTCATTTCTGCAGGTGAGATAAACTAGAGGCTCAAGAAAACATCTTGTATTGTTGGTTTTGTTTTTTGGTGGTGGTGGTTTGTGGCTTTTGGGGGGTTTTTTGCATGGTTTTGATGCTAACAGGAAAAAGACAATCTGAAATGATCCTTGTGTGGTGGACATGCCAGCACGTTGGTAAGTAAACATAAGACAAAACGCAAAATAAAAATAGAATAGAATTTCTGAAAATGGCCTACATGGGGTATTTTATATTCTTTTCTGTGACATACTTTTCTCCAAGGTTCATCTTACCAAGGCTCATCTCTTGCCAGAGGTTCCTTAATCGAATAGGTCTGGTCAGCTGTTGTATTAGAGAAAGCCAAAGGAAAGCCCTCTAAACTGCTGTTATTCACTGACACTCACCTGAGTTAATAACATCATAGAATGATGTTAAAGACTCTTTAGTGTGGGAGGTCACGCCTTTTGAAGAAGATGTGATTAGTCCTTGGCCATCCTCTGCAGTTTATCCCCCAGTATTCTCTGAAGTGACTGTTCATATGTCATAATTTAATTGCAGCCAGCTGTTATTCTCAGTGCACAGCTATACATGCTTTTCACCTCATATCAATCTACACTGTATTTTTTTTCCTGTGGATAAAGCCATATAATGGTATATCAAAATATGTGAATTTCAGTGTTAAGGAAATGGCACGGAAAGTGAAAAAGTCTCTGTTCAGTCCTTTCTATGGGTCAGCTCTGTTCTCTTCCTGGAACTTTTATAATTTAACCTTGTAAGGAAAGTATAGAAACTTTCCCAGATTTTCACAGATGCTGCAAGGGCTTATGTAGCTGACCAGGACACTTAAGTGCTCACAGTGCACATTCTTCATTCTCAGTAGTAGAAGAGCAGGGGATCCCTCGAGTACCTGTCCTCAAACACAAACACAAGACCATATGGCTTTAGCACACTCCTGAGTCATCTGCTAATGCCACCCCCGAACAAAATGAAATAATAAATAATCATAAAATTAAAGCAGCAAAATGTTGTCTACAGCAAGATTTCATGTACTTTCCTGGAAATAAACTGGTACTGCCCATCATGCAAGAGAGATGGTGACCTTGGTAAATTTTCCCAACTGCAAAAGAGCCCCTCATATAGCTTAACTTGTAAAAATTGTCATATGGACTGCTGGGGATTTCCCACTGGGCCATCCAATCTTTCTCAGGCTATTTTAAATTGAGAAGTTTTTTCACGTGAAAATATGTCAGACTCACTCTGCAGTCATCACTGCTTGTCCTTTTTCCTAAGACCTTGGAAGCACAGGCTGACCAGAAGGAGCCATCGAGATCTCCAGTGTGTATCCAGTGGGGAGGAAGGTTGTACATTCCTTGAAATGTAGATTTTCCCTCCTACAGCTCTCACCTTTAGTTAATCATCCTGGACCCATGAGACAGCGCACTCTTCCTAGTCCTTCTGAAACTACCCCACCACTTGGCCTGGAAAAACAGGCCCAGCTTACAATGTTTGCATCTGTCTATATAAATTAAATAGTCCAGAACACAGGTCTGAGTATTTCCCTGTTTAATCTGAGCTGCATACTTGTTAACAAGCTCCTTGGAAAAGGATCTCTAAAATGTCTAGGCATTGGAATATCATATAGCACAGGATACAGGAGGGATATCAAGGCATGTGATTAGCAGAAACTATTTGCATTTCTGTGTCACCCAATTATTCTACTTTATATCTAATTTACTATATTACCATGTCAAGACAGGTTCTGATCAATTTTATCTCACTTTTAGAAGTACACAGAATCAGAAAAGAACTGTCTGACAGATAAGTAAGTCTTAAACCTCACTTCACATGAATAAAAGCAAGCAGAAAATGCATAAAGTTATTAACTGCAGTATTTTTCAATCATTAGTGTGATTAGATATAAAGAACAAACAAAATTTGTGTCAAGTTTATTGCCTTGGCCACTAATATGAAACACGAGTGTTGAAACATTATCCAGTGAGTATGTTACATATGCAAGAATGTAACTGAATGTCCCTGACTTTATTAACACCATTTACATTAACTTTGCTTGCATACACTCTGATATATTCAATACACAGATACAGAAACTACATTAATAACATCACAAGTATAAAATACAAAATGGGGGACACACTATTAAAGGCAGTCGCACCACAGAAATATTGTCCCAGAATTAGCCACCTGTGAAGCTAAAGATTAAATACATTATTTTTTCCTAAGCACATTAGCTACAAAAGAAGACAATTTCCCCCATAATTTATACAGTTGTTTGTGTCAATGATAATTTAACTAAGGCCAGGAAATATAAGGAATGTTTTCAAGAATTATTACACGATACTTTTCTCAGTTTATTTTGAGCTGTGTCTGACTCATCACAATGCTATTTCATTAACAGTTTGAAGGGCTGTTAAAGTTTCATCTAAGTAATAAGATTTACTTCTCCAGTTCAAAGTCTGTTTTTATGTTGCTTTCATTTGGTTTTGTTGGAATATTCATTTATTCTTTTATTTCACATTCAACACCAAAATATCATGGCTGAAATTTTAAGCAGTCACATCTTCTAGAGAAAAGACATTGTAAGAAGAAGTAACCTATTGGGGTGCCTATCTCTGTGGTGTATCACTATGAAGAAAGAAATAAATACGAGGTCAGCTGTTCACTGTGAATATCTGATTTTAGTGGAGGTGTGCCAAACTATATCACCTCAAAACCTAGACTGTCCATAATGCTTTTGTCAACAGAAATAGCAATGAGATTTGGGTAGAGCCTATGCTTCTACAATAATCCATAGATTTGACAAGGGCTCAGTGCTGAAGCAAGGCATTGAGGTGTCTAGCAGGAAAATTGAAGGATAAATCTCTATTTCCCTTATAATAATTTACAGCCCAGATTTTATGCTGGCTTCGTCCCTTACTTTGTGGCTGTTGTTTTCAGAACTCACATCCTGTGTAGTTACTATTCTCTGATACATCAAAACATCATTTCAGTCTCAAGAACTGTTTGCCTAGCAACTTTCACAAGCCCTCAAAGAACTTTAAACCAAAACAAAGACAAATCCATGGAAGTCTGATAAGAAAAGTGAAGAGTACCTTTTTTTTTTCTCCTGAAGAATTTAGGGTGTCAGGAAGTGTCAGAAATATTTTAGTAATGGCAGAATTCCTTCACACAGCAGTACTCAGCCTCTGCAAAACAGGCATTAAAAATGTTACAAATTCTGATCTCTCAATAAATGTTACCTATTTTTTTTCAACAGATTCACACATTAAAGTTAGATCTAGGGCTGATGTAAAATCCATTTAGCTTCATTGAGGTTAATGAACCGAAGATGATATACACCCACTGAGAATCTGCCTATGTGTGTGATCACTTACAATGCTATTTGTTTTTATTGGCTTAGCCATTGATGTACTACTAGGTGGCTCTGAGTTTTTTTAATCAATAAGAGCTAGCATACTTGAAAACGATGGTTCTGTGAAACTAATGTCTGAAAAAGGGTCTCTTGAAACTAGATTTCCTTTGAGATGGAGGTATGGTTATATACTGCAGAAATCAGAAGATTTTAAACTGAATTTTCTGCTAAATAAGTGAGTCAGCACACATTTATCCTCCATGAGAAATAGTAGAAAATTTGAAAAATGAGTGCATCTTTCACCCCTCATAAGGGGTTATCTTGCAGTAGGGGAATATTAAGAGGAAAGAAATATCTCATGCACACAAGATTTTAAAAAAAAGCATAAATTCCACTTTATAAATAAATGCAAAAGAGTATAAAAAAAGCAACACACTATGAATAGATACCTTTGGAAATAAATTTCAGAAGCCTCCAGAGAGCTTGAGAAAATAACTAGCTTGCACAGCATTAAGTGGAAGGAGTTCCCCTAAGGGAATCAAGGGATCAGAGATATCCTGTCTGGGTTAGTCTTTGATAAGTTTGCATCTGTGTCTTTTACACACTGCTGGTAATAAGCTGAAAGATGCAGTGTTACATGGAGGCAAATGGCAAAATTGTTTCTTAGGTTGAGAATACTAAAAATGATTGATTTTATCGGAATTATATTAGCACAATTGCACACCCTATTCAAAATGCACAAGGGGAAACGGATTTAGGGTTTGCTTTCTCCCCTTCTCATGACCTCATTGTGTAGCCTTGAACAGAAGTGCTCAAAACCGCTTCAAGCACAAAATGAATCTGTGCTGATGAAACTAAACATAAACCACCCCTCTTTGCTGATGTCTATTAATAGTTTTTGACAGACCTAGAGAAACATCACTCAGTTTCTTAAATATGCTTAAAATAGAGTAGGATACGTCAGCACATTTTTATAAGTCAAAAAGTTCGTAATTCTTATGGGTAGATGAAGAGTGCAAGATTCATCTCACCCAGCATCAGGCATGAACAGAATATGTATTTATATCTAAGCTAGTCAGTCTAGAGTGCATTTCATCAGTAGAGATTTATAAGAACTTCTAAGGTGTGAGTCATCGGACTTATTTCAGAGGTCTATCTTTTAATGCGATACACTGCTCAGAAAAATACCTGTTTCATTCTGCTGACTATAAAGGAAGCTTATATTGATTAACTCAGAAACACATTTTAGACATTCATGTTTGCTTACATGGATGTGACTTGATAAGACTGGAAAATAAAACTGCAAGTGACCATAGTTTGTGAGATATTTATAATTGTCAAAGTGATCACCCTTTTTCCTGAAGTCTGAGATTTTTTGTTTTATTATTTTTAAAAAGAGGAGTGTAGCCATTTGATCAAGTTTCCCTCTGTCTTCCTTTCATATTAGTGACAGAGGTCTGTTTCAAGAAGCAAATCAGACCTGATGCCCTGCCTACAGCTGCATAAAGCTCAAGACTAAATAAGATTTAAATCTAGCCAGGCAAATCTATGTACCTGCAAGCTCTGATTCTGAGGAACTGGAATACATGAAGCCAGAGATTTAAGACACTTAGTATACTAACAAATACAAACACCATAACATTTATATCAGCTAATAAGCTCTAAAATTTGCCCTTTTGAAAACTGAGCAGCAAAACTCTAAAATGGAACAAAATCCACAGAAAATTCAGAGAGAGAAAAAAAAATGTTGCCAATATAATTTTCACACTTCTGGACTCTTCTTTTGAATATTTCCACACACTGCTTCATATAAGGAATTATTATTACTTGAATTGTCTCTCCTTTTCATTGGTATAAATCAATAGTGACACAATACTTTGTGGAAAGATAAACCATTGTTACAGCTCTTTTACATTACTTGATGCTACATATTTCTTGTAGGAAATGAAAATTCATGGGAGACAAATTCTTGGAAACATTTCTAATGTGAGGAAGTGTCACCTAAAAAATGTAATGATACATTACAATAAAATTAGAAAATTCCATTTTGACCACTGCTGTTAGCTGTCATCTAGAACTACTATTGCATTAGGATTAAAAATAAGTTAAAATAGGAAAACAAGCAATTTGATTTAATCAAAACATGGGAATTAAACAAGAAAATTTTATAATGGATAAAATTTGAAAGCATTTGAAAACATTGATTTTGGTTTTTTTGTGTAAGAGAAAAAACCCACAATTCTTACTCTTTAAACAAAAATATTGCTCTTCTTTTCTTCTTGTACACAACACAAATCTATAGCGAATGAGAGAAAAATCACACACCTAAGAAGCCAGGAAGTCATTTAAACCCATACCCCCAAAGACCTAATTTTTATGGCTCTAATTCCCATAAAACATTTCAATGTGACATAATTTATTTAGATGCTAGGAACTTCACAAGGACAGGGAAATGAGAAGTATGTAGAAAAGACATGAAAAATGAAACCCCTACAGAAGCCTAAGCATGTTAATAACATTTTCCTGTAATAACAAGAAAAACACAATATGCACAGTATGTTTTGCATGAATTATTTATTTTACCTATATCCATATACTAGTGCACAAAAAATTTCTTCCCAAATAATTGTGTGTTGTTAATGGGGAAATAGTGCAGCATATATTTTGGCAATATCTTTCAAAGTCATAGCCACTTTATTCACCTGAAGAATTCAAAATAACCAAAAATGGCGGTACACCAAGGAATGGAAATATTTCTATTTGGCAAGCTTATAATGTGAACCAGCACTATCTAACTGAAGTTAAGAATTACCAGGCACACAGCGAGCACAAAAGCACAGGAATCTGCCTTGCACTCCCCTCCCTGTGACTTGTTATGAGAGGAAGATCTTAGCGACACAGAAACAGTTTTGTCATTGACTTATCAGGGACTGAACTTCAGTCCTGAAATTTCAAAGAAATCCAAGACAAGTGTTAATAATATATCAGAATATAAATAGGCTTAACAGACGGTACCTCCACCTTCCTGTTTTCCATTATCTACCACCATATTTTGCCCTCATTCAAATACTTGCCTTATGTAAAGACAGAGCTTCCAGTGAAAAACATCAAAACCATCACAATAGTATCAGTAAATTTTTTAATGAGACCAGATGGGAAAAAATATTTGGAAAAATGGGGGTATCACTCTCCTGGGCTTGTGGCAGGAGCTAGAGGGGCACTGACGAGCCTTTACTATCTTTGACAGCAGCCCGATTAAGCTTAATCAGCCTTAGATGCATTCCCCTCTTATTTTGCTCTTTATTAGCCGCCCTAAAACTCATCAGTGACATCGAACTTACAGAAGCTGTTCATCTGCTGGAGCTGCAAGTTCTACACATGTATCTCTTATTCTGTTTGCACCTCTCTTTACTGTAACAAAATTATAATGATGAAAAAGAGAGGTAAACTTGCTACAAACTCACTGCAGACATATTTATTTCCATTTCAAATGTGAATAGTATGTCTAAGATGTATTGCCCCAGTTCCAGGTACATTATGTTACTGCAACATGGCAAACAATTTAAAAATAGAATATACAAAGAGAAGTGCAATATTACCTGTGCATTTTATGCACTGTCTATAATTATTATTCCATTGTATAACAATAAATGTTTTCGAGAGTCTTGAACCAATACTGAAGAATGCATCTGTGTTTTTAATGACAATTTTTAGAGGTTTAAGCAATATCTATTTACCAATGTATTTATACAACCCTAATAAATGTAGCCAATGATAATAACATAACAATTATTGAGGAAAGCCTTTCCTAATGTTTTATCTCATAGGCCATTCTCGCCAAACAAAAGGAGCTTAAATGACCTAGTTATGTAAGTTCTTTCCTTTCTGCATCCTGACAAGGATCTACAGGCCCTAAAGGAACCTGGATCGAGCATTTTCTTCCCTGGAGAAAAATTATTAACACTAATCCTTGTCTTTGAACACAGCAACCTTTTGATTGGTGTAATTGAGCTACATTACCTCACTTTTCTACTTCTGTCACAGCATCCTATAGATGTAGCACAACTGAATTCATGAGCCTCATACAGAAAGGGTCAGAGTATTAATATGTTAATAGTGTGCTGGCTTGCAAATTATGTTTTTTTTATAAAGTCTCAGTTAATTACATTGCAAGGTTTTGAAGCCAGACTGAATTTTACTCCAGTAAATTTGCAATGCTAAGTGTCCTTCAGTAGAAAAACCGAGAGAATTTCATAAGAATTTGGATAAAATACTTGGACCTGATTTTTACAGAGACATCTGGTTTTATAGACGCCAAATCTCATGTGCATGACTAGCTGTTACATGCCTGAACATGTAAAATGAAACATGCTTGCTACTTTTCTTTTCATATCACATGTTGAAAATAAAAAACCAAAAAGAGTAAAGATTGGAAGGACTTAAACTCTCTGTCACTTTCCAACCTAGGCCAGTGTGCTACAAGTCAACCCATCTGAAACTACTTATCAGTTCTTTTAAGTAATTTTAGACAGTGACAAAAAATAGTAATAAACACTGGCATACATCTCCACTGCGCTGATGGGATATGGCAAAAAGTTGGTACAGCAATTTCTAGATATCTCATTAAAACTGAATAAATGAATATAAGAATATACCATTCAAAGTCCTCTTAATCTAATAATGTCCCAAAGGCAATTGAGGACTTCTCAATTTCCATTTATCTGGAGCCTCCTGATTGCCATATTAGCCAGCTTTGGGGAGAATTTTGTGCCATGGAAATTATAAGGGCATCTCAGCGGAACCCGAGGAAAAAATTCAGTCTGGACAGGGTTTTGAGCAACCTGATCCTAGTGCAAAATGTCCATGCCCACAGATGGAGGGTTGGAAGTGAGCGATCTTTAGAGGTCCTTTCTATTCTGTGACTCTGTGAAACAAATGTGCTTGGGGGAGATGACCAATGCTGAGAATTAAGGAAAAAAATAATGTAGGAAATCTGGAGCAGGGGATTTCCCACCAGTGTATTCTGAAAGTGACAAAAACACTTCTAATATAAGATGGCTTCACTCTGAGTCATACATTTAAGGAATGTGAAATCTCTCTGATTAGAATCTATCCCCATACACTCTTGATATAGAAAATCTCTTTGTGACTCTGGTGTCAAAAGCATTTCTAAAACCACTTACCTTTCTCCTGGTCAATCTTCTCCTTTCATCACTGATTTTCAAATTAGCACTGAAAGAAACGTCCAGGAAAAGGGAAAGGAGAAAGCTGGAGATGTTTCTGGACTTGTCTCTCATGAAAAGGAAGTCAGGATCCCTATGGTTAAAGACAAGCAAATAAGAGCTCAGTTTAGACCTTTCTCCAGGTGATGAGGATAATACAAAATTATATTCTTAAAAGCAGGGATGGACAATCTCATGGTTCCTGGTGAGAAGCTGAACTACAGATGTGTCTCTGTCCTTATCCTACCAGAGAGCTCTGCTGTGACCTGAGACAGGCCATGTCTCATGGGGTTGATCTCATCTAACTTTAAAGATCTGCAGTGTAGACCCCTGAGCCAGTTACCCATGTACCTTTTAGTGTCAATTGAGAGAAACAGGCATCTTCAGGGAATACTTATTTTTATCTGAGTTTCTTCTTTAGGAGAAGCTATGTTGTGTAAGTTACAGAAGTATGCACTTTATTGGACTGCTTCCATCACTGGATTTTCCATGTATTTGGGGCTTTTCCTAGGCTTTTACCTGACTTTGCTATTTGGATTCTCTTCACAAAAGATGAGTGCTACCAAGATGCAGCTGATTTGCACAAGGTCAGATTAGCTGTTTTCTCCATTCAGCTGGAGAGGAGGTGACAAATCTACTACCTGCAAGTCAGGAAAGACTTTCATTTGCATTCATTTTCAAATAGATTGGTAGAATGGAAAAAAAAAAAATTTCAGATTTTGGCTTGTGTAGGACTAGGAATATGTTTATATCCAACATATAGCACAGCAGGGACTCAACTGTAGTTCAGTGCCTTGGGTTATGGAATAAAAATAATATTACTGTAAGATATGTAAGTCTGTGACAACTACTATATATTTCTGTATCAAGGGAATTTGAAATATTAAATCAATTATTCCATTTAGTCTTTCAAATAGTGAAAGCCTTACTTTTGCTACATCCTTCAATTCTGAAGTGTCTTCATGATGACAGTGTACCAACTATTCTAAACAGTTCAGAGAAGACTTTTGTTATCTACAGGCTTATATCTTGGCATTAGTGATAAGGCAACAACCGAATGTAAAATGTTGTATAAAATCTAGAGCTGATCCTCAGAGATGCCTTTGAGTTACTAGTTCTGAGACTCAAAAGAGTTTACATATCTTCCATGTACAAGTCTGAAAAGAAGTTTAGTCTTCTTTTGCTTTTGTTTTCCACCCCAGCTTTTATCTATCTGATGTGTAAAAACTGGAACTCAACATTTGCCTAAAACTAAGTGTTTATACAGCACCTGGCTCAAGGAGGCCAGAACACTCATTTGTGGCCCCTTCTGTAGTCGTAACTGCTTCTGAAGATCTATCAAACGACATGCCACTGAATGGAGATGAAGTACCAGTGACTGCACACCATGATGTGTATATATTCCTATAAGTCACTCAACAATTGAAATTAGATTGCTGGAATATAAAATACAGCTCTATCAAGCACTAGCTGCAAAGGTTTCCTCTTACCGCTATGATATTGAGCAATCAAGGGAGATGGTCAAAAAGTTTTTCACTCATACCTGGGCACCCTCACCTTCTCAGAGGTTCCTGCTACCATGCAGTGACATGCCAGCTGATCTCATAGCAGCCACTAATTCCATACAGTGGAAGCCAGGACAAGTATACATCCTAAAAAAAGCAACATCTGTGGGGCATCTTTCAGTGGATACTAGGTCTGAAAGAAAGAGAAGGCACAGACAAAAGTAGGAACATCTGCAGCCCATGGAAAGCTATTCTCCCTTGTGAATATCAGCTCATGTTGTGAAAAAAGACTTTCCTCACTGGTAGCATATATTTTAATAGATGATTTTCTGCTCTGCACAGCCTCTAAAAGGCATATCAAAACCAATAGGCAATGACTTTTTTTCAGGTGCTGATCTAGGCTGGTGGTTTTAGTGGTCTTACTGATTTGCAGTGTCAGCTAACTGCTAAGCAAAAGCTGTACCTGGTAAGCAGCTGCTTTCTCACCACAGCTAATCTGCTGGAAGACATGCTGAAACTTTGTCAAGGGGCAATAGGTGGAGGAATATCAGGCTGTCCCATTATTCCAGCCTCACTGCAGTGTTGACAGGTCTGGGTGCACCCTATTTGCCCATATAGTGATCACACCCTACCACCACAACACCCTCACCAGCAGTGTAGTAGTGAACAGATTGCCACTTATTTAAGAACAGATATAAAAACCTGAGCCATGCTATGTGTTAGGATAAAATGCCTGGAAGAAGCAGGGATTTGTGTGTTTTATGAAGAAAAGAACTTCTATATTTGACTACACAGGCAGATTAATACATGGATCTACAGCAAAGGATACAGATCTGGAGTTGGATATGAAGATACTACAATTTTTTTTGGTGATGCAGTGTCAGGGTGCTCTCTGGTGTATAGTATGTGCTGTTTCCATCCTCACATACAGATCAAAAGATAGTGTAATATAAGGGTGCAGAATTAAGCACAATGCACTCTGAGAGGATTGCAAGTCTCAGATAAGCCAGTATGTTTCGTGTGAACCATTCAGTCTGTATTTGTGAGCCCCACTTGGTATCAGTAGTTCTTATGCACTGAAATAGCTACAATGCCACCAGATCTGCTTCTGTGGATAACTGTTGTACGGGCAAAACAAAGCCATTTGACTGTGAACATTTTGATAGCATTACCCCACAGTGTAGGGCCTGAGCATCTACACTTTCAAACTACTGTTTAGTCTCGATATTATCATATGCCAGCACTTGTTTGTCTAAACACATCATTCAAGAAAACACATTAGTGTTTTTAGTCAATTATCTATTCCATTTGTTTTCTTATCTGCATGTGCTTTTGAATGGTTATCTTAGCTTGCTACTGTGGTTCTGTGAGGTGTGTCCAACACTTAGAACAATATTTCTCATGCTCACTGAAGCAGAGAAAAAAGAGCTGAAATCAGCAGCAATGAATGCATGTAGTTCTGCTGCATTCAGCATGCATGTTTGGATCTGAGACTTCCATTCTTTCATAATAAAAATTCCCAGGAAGTCAGAGACAGTCTTTACTTAATCTAAAAGCCCTGTAGGATCAGGGATCATTAAGGATCAGGCCCATAATGAATACTTAGTGGCTGTGCAGCTGTACTGAAAATAACTTGGTGCTTAGGGATTTCTGACTAGTAGTGGTATGACTGATGATTGCTTTGTAATTTTGTGAAAAACCAGAGCTTTGTCTGGGAGTAGAACTTCTTCAATCTTGAAGTCAATGGCAGATTTTCCCAGGTTCATAGAAAAAAGGGCTGAAAGGACTTCTCCCACCATCTAGTCTATCAGCTTGCAATACTGCTGATTTATTTCCCCTCGATGTTAGCAAGAGTAGAACTACAGGCAGATAGAGGTCAGCCCTAAGATTTAAGTTTCCGCAGGACTCTCTTATCGTTCTTGCAGAAATTGGCTCTGAAGTGCCACAAAAACACAGGAGTTCTTGTTCTTTCCACTGTTCAACAGGCTCCAAGGAGTGCATACCACATCCTCTTCATTCAAGATCTCAGGATGGATTTGAACTGAAGCTGCTGAGGTGAAAGAGCTTGACAAGGCACACTGCTGCCTTCCTCTAAACAGCTGGAATAGCATCAAAAATCTTTCATTCTATGTATCTCTCCCACACTTTATTCTGGAGGAAAATAATGCACTGTCTAGTGAGCTGTATTTTTTAAGATAATAGCAAAGTATGTCTAATTCAAACCAACTGAACTAATTGGACAAAAAAAGGATGCAAACAGTCCAGCCTACCAGACTGTATTTAAAACAATTGTTAGCAATCAATAAATCCTGCTGGATTGTTTGATTTCATTAAAGATGTATTTGTTACTAAGCAGCTGGCACCCAAACAGCTGCTTTAAATAGAGAGATATTTTTCCTGCTCTATTTTATCATGGTCTTCATTATTTTATTTGCACATTTTCAGAGACAATGACTACTGAATAGAATCAAAATGCAGATAAGCCTATCTCATCCTTGTCTGAGCATGTGGTGGGTCAGGGGAATGCATAGGAGAAATGACAGCCTGCTTCCCTTTCTACTACCCCTGAACATTATCTTTCAGGCTTTCAACAGTCAGTCATGAGTATAAAATCAAGCCTGAGACTGGCTCACTGATTAAATAATAAACTAAAGATATCACAGCTTCTTTTCAAAGCCCTGAATTTGGCTTTCTGTGAATACTGACCTGAGCATTCACATCCATCGAGCAGAGTGGTCACAAAATGAGGGCTCCCTGGTGTTATAATAGGGCTACACAGTGGAGTTAGTTCCTTTTAAAGACCACTTTAAAGTATATTTAAACTGAACCCTACCCAGATGAAACCTCTACCCCATTATATAACACATATAATGAAGGTAACAGTTTTTGTGTTACATTTTGATAGAAAACCAGGTAACCTTCCCTTGTGGCTGTGTTGCCACCAAGCAAGAGCATTAGCAGCTAAAGCGTGCATAGCTTTTAGAAGGGAAAGCAAAATCAGAAAACAAAACAGCCACAAATTTCAAATCAGTCCCAGGATCACATGGGTGCATTAATCTGAGCCAAATTTCAGACAGTAATGTGGAATCAAGACAAACTTAAGAGTTTCTTGATTTCCAGTCAGATTTAGCCTCACTGTGGCCATTGTGATGCTCTCAGTTCTCCACTCACATGCTCAAGTAGGACAGTCAGCAGAAAGACCAAGGTGGCATTCCCTGCCAGCAGTCTGCCAGCATACTTTGGGCATAGAAATGTTTGTTTGTATCCCTTCTTCATATTCCAGTAGAGCCGGGCTTTGGGGCTACAGATATGTTTGCAGCACTGTTGGCATATCAAGGGAGAACGGTGTCCTCTGCTGTCATTATTCCTAATGGTTGCAGAGGATTTTTTTTCAAATTTGAAACCCTTACTCTATCTCAGACCTTCACTAATCTCACATCTTCCTCTGTTTTCATGGTGTTCATATTTGTCTGCAATGCACATCCATCACCCTCAGTTAAGATGCTCATGGTCTAGAGTTTATCTTCTCTTCAAACGGCTAAGAGCAGGTCTATACAGGCTTCTTCCAGGGGAGCTCCAGCAGTTTTTCTCTGTGGTGCTCCCAAACAACCCAGCAGCTGAGAGAACAAGTTAGGTTCTCAGTCAGTATGAAGTCATAGTCACGGCATTCAGAGTATAGTATAAGATGAAGGAAGGTTATTTCTTTTTAAATTAATTTTTTTTTTGGATTAAAGAAATTATGTAAAGCAAAACCTGGAATGGTTAGCTAGCAAACAAAAACTGAGAAACCAGTCACAATGAACACTTGCACAGTCATGTGATAGGGATAAATCCATGGTGGCCAATGGCCAATGTGGCCAATACGGCTCAGGTGATATAGATTTAGATTAGCACTTTACTGAAGTTGCGAGGTACTTGGATCAAGGGGTTTAATTTTGTGCTTGTTCTATGATCAGCACAAGCATCTGAAATCTCAAACTAAACTCTAATTAGAGTGATCACTCCTTGAAGACAAAAAAGGACAGAACCACACTGATGCTGACTTATTTTAACTTCCCTTTGAATTTTATGAGGCAGATCCTGAGCTGACGTCATTAGAGCTATGCTGATGTGCACGACCCCAATCCAAACAACACTGAAAAGCCTAATTACAGAAACATCACACACCACTTTATTCTTGCAACATTTCAGACTCTGGCAATCAGGTGGTGGCAAGAACCTCCTAAGAATAAAGCTTGTCTGTCAACCCCGTTTCTAGACCAAAGAAGTTTGTGTAAACACGCAAACTTTTTAGACTCACATTGCAAACATTTTGAAGTCTGCCCAACACTAATTATCTGTCACATCTCAACCTACGGCCATGCATGTTCTTTGCAGAGAGTGACAAGAAAAAGGAAGCAGTAGGTATTTTTTTAATATCCATCTATTCCTCTGTAGTTTGAAAAAATAAAAATCCTATTTTAAACAGGCAAAATATTTCAATGGAACTTTAGATTCATCCTAACATCTTAAGCCCTGCTGTGTTGACCCTCCCCTCTCCCTCTGCTCTCTGCAGAATTTGTATGCAAAATCCACGAAAAGATTTTGGAACAGGCCATACATCCAAAAGCTTTTGACAAGGAACAGGGACTACTTGAAAGAAAAGGTCCTCTGAAGCAGCTTTTCTTTTCTTTTCTCCCCTTTTTCCCCCTGAATTCATGCACCTCTTAAGGACTTCACTGGTACTTTAGCCTGTGTGGGCTTTGTCCAGCACAATAAATGAGAGACTGGAAACTCTCTGTGTTTAAGACACTGATGGAAGGGAGAGGCTGTGTATGCCAAAAAAGGACCTGTCTTGCTTAAGAAGCATGTGCTATATCCAACGCTTATTAGTTCTTGTTATAAACCAGAAGACAACATATTTTCATAATAAAACACACCTCTAACATAAAACTTTGGGCCAGATGTTTACATCCCTACAGATTAAGTAGGGCATGTAGAATTAAGACAGGGCATCTGCCCACATCAGTTTCAGGCAGCTGACTATTACATCTTAATCCTTCAATATCCCACCCATTACTTGCAACGTGCATCAAAAAGTTTAGTAGATGTGTCTAAAGGGATCGTAATACCTATGTATAAATGTTAGGTCCATTGCCTAAATCAGCAGTAGATGATGCTAAAACAGAAGGAACTTTCATGTATTATGTTTTATTTCTGGCTGATTTGGAGAAAGGCTGAGCCCTGTCTACAGCCTCCTAAATCCTCTGTGCTTTGTCTAACCCATAATATCCCAGTAGCTAAAATAAATCATACTCTAAGAGTCTAGTACAACAGAAAGCAGCAAGGAGCAACAGAAAGCAACAAGGAGTTCAAACAAATATAAAAGTAAGGTAAAGTGATTTTTGTACATACATGATGGACCAAGTTTGACTGCAGGTTACACTTTGAACCATATGATTTTTTGTAAGAGTTCAAGACCTGATCTGTTCAAATGTGACCATCTGAAATTCTCATTGATATGAAGTACTACATTGCTCTCCAGTAAACTCTATTGGTGCAATTTACCCGGCTTAAATACTATATAAATCAAGCCTTCATACATGAAAATACTTCTACTGAAACCTCAGAAATACGGTTAAGTAATCATAGCTTAACATGTTAATGTGTGTCACCTCAGCTGAGCCATGTACATGATGTTGGCTTTTTAATATGGATATGGACTTAAGACACAACTACATCTTGAGCAAATATCTCACTCACTTGCATTTAGTGTGGTCTAGCTGTGTCCTAGAGTAGTTATGGCAATTCAGTTTATGCAGTACTTTATTACATAATAGAAATATATTAGAGTCCCAACTTAAACGGTGTTACTTTAACTGATTGTATTCAGCCAAAGACCCCTGTTATTTCAGTTTAAAGGTCACATTTGTCAATTTAAATTAACCCTGTTAAATTAAGATTTAATCTCTGTCAACAGTAATCAGACTTCAATTAAGTGGAAAAGTGTCCATCCTTCTTTTGTTCCCGCGTAGCTACATCATTTCCAACTTTGACTTTTCTTGAGACAGATGTCATCTTTTGATTAACATTACCCTGACTAGCTTTCCTCCTTGTCTACGTATGCTACAACAGTCAGGTAGAGTTCTAGGCAAGGGTATGTGTCTGGAGCAGTGCCAAAATATTACAGGGACTGGTGAATGTTACCCACTCCCTCTCTCAGAGGTGGCAGAAAAACAAAATATTCTACTGACCACAAATACAATTTCTACGACATGGTCTGGCTTAGAAAAAATCAACAGTCTTCTACCAGAAATACTTAAATTAACTCAGGTCTTTGTTAGAGGCCTGTTTTAGATTGCAACTAAGCATGTCTTCTACATGAGACAAAAGAAGCAAAGTTTTGGTCACAGAGATGAATTTAACAGAGATAACAGAACAAAAGTACAGGCTCAGTTTTCCTGTGCTCACAGCTGTGCAAAAGCTGAGCAGCTATTTTGCAGTGTGGAACAAAACAGAGGCCAGGCTACAACACACTACATTTGGGCAACTTAAAACTAGGACAGTGGGAGAGCACATCTGTCCACAGTACCTTAGGACAGCCCATCTTTCATGATATGGCAAGAGAGAAAAGATGAAGTATGGCCAAATTGTAGAAGAATATACAACTCACCTGTGTGTGTCAGCCCAGCCACAAGCACAACTGTGAAAGCACAGTTTCATAAAGTTCTAATCTCCACCCTCACTAACATACTCATAGTTTTATCCACTTCCCAGACACTAAGACTCAAATAAAACTAGTGTTTCCTGTGCCTGATTCACAAAAGGCTCACCAGTCCTACAGAATTTAGCAGGCAAAGAGAAAACAATTAGGAAGAATCTTTAAAAGCATTCTTTTCATTATACTTTGGGGAAACTTTTTTTTTTCTAATTTCCTCGATGATGTGTTGTATTGTGCTGTCACTTTGGGCTTTGTCAGTCACGTCTGCTAGTGTAATACAGTATGACTGACACAACATGTGACATGTCACCATGAAATGCATCACTTGGAAACTTTGGCAAACACATTGAGGAGAAGGTATTGCAACAAAAAGGCTGACTGCTTTCTTTCTTTCTTTCTTTCTTTCTTTCTTTCTTTCTTTCTTTCTTTCTTTCTTTCTTTCTTTCTTTCTTTCTTTCTTTCTTTCTTTCTTTCTTTCTTTCTTTCTTTCTTTCTCTCCTTCCTTCCTTTTTTACTCTCTCCTCTTTTCTCTTTCTCTTTAAAATAAATGGGGAAACATTTATTTTAAAGAAAAAGGCATAACCAGCAATAGCACATACAATTATTCTCTGAGTGAAAGGACTTGTTAGCCCTTTATTAACCATGGGAGAAACTGTGACAGCAAATCAGCAGGTTAAGAAGTTAATTTCCACAAGTGGCCTGAAAAAAACTTACGCTTTTTAATCTGCCTTTAAGAGGTTTCATTAAAATATTTTTAGTTGTCATAATAGGTAGTGAAGCTTCTATAAAAGCAAATTCTAGCCCTAGTGAAACTGCTAATACAGACATAGAGAGAAGTTCACATTTTAACAATCTCATCCTGATGACAGGGTGGAAGTGTAATAGCCAGAGAAGCACCCAACTGTGAGACTGACATCAGCTTCTTTAGGCTGATGGAAATCAGGACAGTTTTCACTTGTTTCTTTGACAATCGTGGAAATGCCCTGATTGCAGAATCTGGTGGAGACGTTCCAGGAGTTTTCCATATTTCACTCTCTGGATTGTAAACTGTTGTAACACACAGCAATGTGCATTTGTAATAAAAAAAGTACAAATACCTCTGAAGGTATCAGGCAGGTAGACCTGTATAATTTAATTAATGTGAAGACGTTAATAAGCTTCTTTTTTGAATTCTTTGAAAGACTGGGTGTACTGTGCTTTAATGACAGTAGTATCTTAGAACTGCCCAGTATCACCCAAATAATCCCTCCTGACCCATTACTGAGTTTTGAACTCAGACGTTGCACGCAATGCAGTGATGCTTATTACATTCCTTTATATGCCTCCACTCTTTAGAGGTCGAAACAAACTCTTGATTAATAGATGGTACTACCCTGTACCCCACAGTGAGCATAAATAAGGAAAAAAAACAGTGCAATGAGTGCACAAAGTCATGATGAATGCCTGACAATTTGTTACTTTTATTAAAATAATAGTAAATTTTACACACTCTGTATGTGTTTAACCATACGCCTGGATATTTTTGCGTCCTTAACTCTGGAAGTTTCCCTCTAAATTTCAAGAAATATGCTGGGTATAGAAATATATATGCTATATATTTTTGTTGACATGAGTTTAAATATAGCATTTCTTTAATTTCTTTTTTTCTTTTTTTTTTCTATCTACATTAGACCTTTCACCAAACCTCTATTACAAATATGTCTGTCAAGTATCTGTGCACTGTTAACTATGTAGTCCTAAAAAAACCCTTCTTGAACAGTCTTTTTAACTTGCTCTAGGGAAATGCTACCGGTTTATTTTAGAGTCCAAGGTCTGATGGTAAAATATTAAATTGTTTTATTTTTTTGGTCTATGATGCAAAACTTGGATGCTGACAATTGAAAATAGCTCTTCTGTAACGAGAAACTTTTTCTGCAATTTATCCCTTTTTTTTCTGCTACACTTTAATTGGTGATTCTTACGTTAATTTCTTTTTTTCAAAAAAAAAAGTGTTTTCTTTGTAAGTAACTTTGTTTTCTTTGTAAGTAAAAATAAGAGACAGCCTGAAGTTTAACTGACTTTATTCATTACCGTGTGAACATCTTGCAGGTTTGCATAACAAACTCTTCTCAAGAAGTTCGTGGGAAAGGTATACGGAGGGTTGCACATAGTCTGGTAAAGGAAGGATATTCAGTGCTGCAGTTCTTACATACTTGTACTTTTATCACTTCCTATCATCTCACTGGTCGTTAACCTCATAAGTAGGACAAACTGCTAGAAGCGCTATTATGAGGCACTTCTAGGGTATCACAAAATGGTTAGAAAAAGGAAACAGTGCAGCAGTTAACATCTGTATTACAGGGCAGTGATACTCAGCAATCATAAAGTCCACTATTCCTTACTGCCCAGTGTGTTTTCACCTGTTTTCATGAAGAATAAGAGGGTCTTGGCAAATGCCTGGCAGCATTTAGGCTCTTAATCTGCAGCTTACTGAGCAGCTCTATGTTGCTGCTATAAGAGTCCTTCTGGGGTTTGCATTAGCAGAAGGCCAGAGTGCTTGCAGCTTTTTCTAAACGCAGAGGAGAGCAAAAGTCACCCAACAGCTGTAAAAAAGGCACTGCCTCTCTTAGTGCTGCCTTGAAACGCAATCAGTGAGGGAGAGGGCAGATATTAGGGTTTAAAGAAAGAGTGTGTATGGAGGGGTTGGCCTCAGCGGATTAAAAAAAATAAAGAAAAAGAGAAAAAAAAGAATAAGAAAAAGAAAAAAAAAACAACGAAGAAAATTGTCTTATTGTCTTATACAGGCAATAGCATTTGGGCATTGCAGCTTCATCCAGCCTGAAGGATGCAGACAGCAAGGAGTAGTGATCCTGAGGGGAGGGCCACTGTACATGGAGGAGTCAGTGATCCACAGCACAGCCAGCCTGAGTACGCGCAGGCACAGGCACGGTCCTCAGGCCTGGCTGTGCTGCCCACATCCCTGGCTGCAAGACAGCTGCTGCCAGAGCGCTGTGCCACAGGAACTCGTGGGCAGCTCTGTTGGGTACTGGCCCCCTCACCACCTGCCTGGCCTTGCCTTTCTCTTACAGTGCAGCAAGAAGTTCTCATGGGAAAATCCTTTCTTTTTGACTGCAGAAATGACAAGCAGAGTCATTTCCTTCTAAGAAAATCCTACACTAACTTGAAAGAGAAAATCTGAGAAACTCTGCAATCATAGAATCCTAGAATGATTTGTTTTGGAAGGGATCTTAAAGATCATCGCATTCCAACTCCTCTGCCATGGACAGGGACACTTTCCACTAGACCACGTTACTAAGAGCTCCATCCAACCCAGTCTTAAACACTTCCAGGCATGGGTCATCCATAACTTCTCTGGATCTGCAGGGCATGCAGAACAGTCCTGTTCAGTCTTGCACCACTCAGGGCTCCCAGAATCTGAAAGGCTGTGTGGTTATCTGTGCTATTTTCAAAATATTAGTTCTAATAAATAGAATTTTAAATAATTTCTCATATAATCCATGTTCTGTCTTTCACAAGAGACCTGCATCTCCTGATGCATTACACAAAGCAGGATGGAGACATGGATAAGGGGCTGGGGACCAGGTAAAAGGGGCCAGTGCAAGCCCCTCATTCAGGTGATGATGTGATGAGAATGGGCGAAGACATTCTGAATACTCTCCAGTGAAGTCAAAAACTGATGGCTGCCATTCAAACCACAAGCCCTAAAAAACCCTCTCACTCTTCTGAGAGGAAAGATGTCAAGCTCTGTCCTTTCATGCAAAGTGCCACTCTAGACCAACCAGACAGTAACTCCTGTTCCCCATCAGATCCCTCACTAGGCTGTATAGGCTCTATGGGCCTCGGTATAAGAGTCATATGACACAAGCTGTCAGAAAACGTAATGCTTTGGATTTGCCTTGAAACAACAACTGAGTTTCCTGTTTCTAATTTCACAAAGGGGAATAAAATCAGGGAGAGCGAAATCAGTGTTGCTTGACTGTTATTTCAACACTCAGCAAACCACATGTGTATGAAAAACAATTACCTTTAGATGAAAGAATGATGAGTGCATTAAGTGAACATAGGTAGTAGCAGATGATCATAAAATATTCCATTGTCATTATTGCACAGAGTGGTTAACTAGAGAAATAAAGAATTAAAAGGTTAGACCTCTCATTAATACTAATCTAGTTCTCATGTTTCTATATTTTACTACTATCTGGTGTACCTGCATATATTTCATTTACAGTGTGTAAATGTAAGTAATGCCCACTCTAGCTAATGTTTTTGGCACAGCCATATATTCTTGAAAGCTTATTTTGGGACTAATACTTTTCAATATTGTCCTTTGATCTGCAGTTAATTTATGTTTCAAGGAGACAGAGGCTAAAATCTGTGAAACTAACTGATTTTTCAGTTCTTTGGCTGTTACACAAAAATTCCTCACATGTACATGCTCTGTTGTTTTGGAGCATTCTGAAATTATCATTTTCAGGATTCCACTTGGTTTGCATAACAGTATTTCTGGTTGAAACAAAACGTTTATTCAGCCTGGAACAAAATGTTTCAGTTAAATTTGGTGTATTTTAAATTAAATAAAAAAACGTAGGAAATGCAAGGCTACCCTCATGAGATTCAAGTACTAACCACAAGACCCAGAAGGGGCTATGCTTCTGCCAATGAGGCCAGTTCAGAGCAGTTATTCTGTGGTGTGGGTGAGCCAGGCTTCAAACCTTTATTTGCATGATTCAGCACAGGTCTTTGGGCTCTTGAGTACTCTGGGTGTTAATTCTGTGATTTAAATATTCCTTTAGCCATCATTAGTAGGCATTTTTCATGGTCATCTCTTAGGGATCCTTGTGTTATTGAATTTTGCAGTTCTGGTGCCCTGTAAAAGGAAGAGTATTTTGCACAGTGAAGCCGAGCCCAGTGACAGTTTATATTTGGGCAGGTACAATCCTAAATTCAGAGATGTTTTCTCAGGGTCTGAAAGCTGCATGGTCACACTATCTTCAGGAGGCATCTGAGGTACTAAGTTCTGTCTCTCAGGCTGGATGGCAGGTTGTTATCTCTGAAACTCATCTGGTCCCATAGGTAGTTTAGTCCTGCACAGTTCTGGCACTTCTGTACCCTACTGAGTGCAGTAGTTAAGAATTAGGCCTGTCCCCACTTTCTCCAGGCACATGTCCAAGAACATGTACAATCTCCCCACTGCAATCAGGTCTGTCCCAGGTCACATGTTCTATCCCCTCATTAACTTAGCTCTAAAAAGACTCAAATTCTGAAATCCTTAAGGAAACTGCTTTCAATGTTTGTCATTCTTTAATCTTTCGCCTTTGTTATCAAATGAAATTTATATGCAAACACCAGCTCCAAATGAATATTGGAATAAACTTCTCTACGAGGACAGCCAGGCAGTGGAACAGGCTGTCTGGACAGGTTGTACAGCTGCTGACCTTGGAGGTTTTCAAGACAAAAATGAACAAAGTACTGAACAACTTTGTCTCACGGATGACCCTAGTCTGAGCAGCAGGTTGAACTAGAGACCTACTAAGGCCCATGCCAGCCTGGATTATCCTGTGACCCCAGAGTCCTGTCCAGATCTTCCCTTCCTTCAGCTCCCACCAACATGATTGAGAACTTCAGTTTCCCAGCACTAATATAAAGAGGGACTAGAAACAGATTCATGAGATCAGGTCTTGCACTGGTGTAGAGTGGCAAAGTTACTGAAGAGGCAGCATTGCCCAGTGAACAAGACTCTGTGCCAAGCCTCAGATAATTTAGGCATCACCTGAGAAAGGCTCTTTTATCTTCTATGCCTGCCTGTACATATCCCTTTTTTTCCTCATATATATCAACAAGGACATTCTTCAGAGAGCAACTGCCTCGTTGCATTTACAGTCTATAATAAAGCTCGGTTTTAATTTCACTTGGGACTTTGTGGCTCAGCTCTTAGGTAAATAATAACAATTGAAGGCTTTCAGTGGATCTATGCCAGTTTGCACCCTCTTAAGGGATAGTGAAGGCCAAAGGGATCATGTACTCTCTAATTATATACACTGACCTCCAAAAAAACTTCACTCAGTCCTTCAGTGCAAATAATTACTAGAGGTTTGAGGCCCTGAAATAATAAACTCTTTGTTATTCCCGAATAAGTACTTACAAATTTAAATTTGTCACCTTAAGATGTCTACGCACAGGTTACAAAAGCCAACCCCAAATTAAATATTAAAAAATGGCCTTAGTTGGTATCTGAGAGTACACTCAGATGAAACAGATTTAGATTTAATAAAGATAGACATCTTTAAAAGTTGACTAGTGACTGGGAAGGACAGCATATTTCAAATATTTGCCTGAAAAAAACACATGCAAGTGCATGGACTGTCCATCAGCATCCATGGGACAAATTGCTGCCCTCCATCAAAACTAATGACTCCACATGCAAAGAGTGATATGGGGCAAAGTGGGACTGCTGCAGGAACGTGTACCTACAGAGCTCATGTCTGAAAAATGGTGCTGCCTGGCAGCCTCCCTCAGGAGAGAAGGATGGATCACATTGCAACACTGCAGAAAGGTGAGGCTTAAAATTATGAAATGGGTTAGCTTATCACTCACCCAGGCAGACTGCAAATACTATAAAATCCTCTCTGGCTGCAGTTTGCAATAAAGTAAGTAACGTAGTTCTATATTTGCTCAGTGTCAAAAGAGGAAAATTCCTACTACATATTTGCCCTTAGAAAGCAACTCAGCCATTAGACTGTCTGCTCAGTAAGATGCTTTGTGGTTCAAAAAATTTGCAGATCATGGACACAAAATTTGCAAACTCTTTCCTGTCATACCTTGCTCATATGAAAAATCTATTCTGCCAGTGAGTTCGCTTCAAGGCATTCAAAATCAAAGACTGATTACTGAAAGAGCCCACTGTTGCGGTGGGTGGTTTTCTGTGATGGCACGGCATGCCACAGCCTTCTTGGAGAGCGCAGGGAGGCTTGCTCAGGGAGAGCGGCTGTTCCGCTTCCCGTGCCTCTTCCAGGCTGCCCCTTGCATCCTCCGGAAAGCTGAAGCCCCCCAACACGGTGACGATAAAGGAGGCGAGAATGCTCTCCGCATGGGGACTGCAGAAGATCTTTTATTTCATGGTAGCTCCCAGAAGCCTAGGTCCAGCACATGTGCTCGCTCCCAAAGGTAGAAAGTCAGCACATGGCATGGCTCTCCCAGGCAGAGGCTGCTGCGCCAAGGCAGACTAGAATGTGAGAGAGGAGCAACAGAGAGAATCAGGTGCCATGCAGGATCATTTATCCGGGGCGGGGGGGGGGGGGGGGGGGGGGGGCGCA